>JASAND010026934.1:0-26429 GCA_030248195.1 Trissonchulus latispiculum
TTATTTACGTGAAGATTGACATACGTTTTGTACACGATCGAATATATATGGAATATTTATTTCATCAACTATACCCGTTACGAAAAAGTTACCGTTATGGAAAAGTCTAACAGTGCCGCCGTTATCCTTCCATGTAATCCCACTGAAAAGTTCCGGTTCGTAGTGAACAGTATGATTATAGCGTCTTATTAAATGGTATATCGAATGAAGATTGACTGCGTATCCTGTTTTACCTGCGCTGACTATATTGGTAATACGACAATGGTCAATACCACTGCCAAGACGTTCACCCATCATTTCGATAGACCTCCTTCCTTGGGTAACGCACTTTGATCCCAAACAAACAAATTTGCCATTGGAAAAAAGAAGAAACGTGCTCCCATTCTTCGTTAAAACGGCACCACTGAACCTTTGAGGATTGTAGACGGCGTTCTCTAACTCACAAAGAGATATCTCTTCCCTGAATTTGCCCGAAAATACTACATTGACTATTTCCATCTTTACGACACCGACAATATTGACAATATTGTGTAAGTAATTGTTGTTTTGATGAAGGTCTGACTAAATAATAAACAAAGTTTTTAACTATGGTGTCGTTTTTATCGCCTCGCTTCCTTAAATAGTCTATTATTGATTCGAAGCTATAGCCACGTGATCTTTTATTCAAAAAATATATACAAAATTCACCACAAACATTAGTATCAAAGTCTTGCAAACAGTATTTGCTTACTTTTTCCGGTTTATACTGCATACAGGCCTGTATAGGCTCAAGTCCATAACTGTCAAAGTACTCCACATAAGTGTCAAAATACATAGCAAGCCAGTGCTCTCCAGATTTTGTCGATGGATCCGTATTAAGTATAAAACATGCCGGTCTGCGTTGCACCGTTGGTAGCAGATCACTAACTGGGAATACACCCAGAAAGAGTTTACGCAGATATGGATCAGCGTTGGCGACTCGACTTAAGTCTAAACTATTCATAGTAACCTTCTAGTGCCCATCTGACGAGTTCCATATGACTGTTTTTATTAATTTTGAGATCTGTCATTTTATAGTGAAGGTATACTAATTTTCGATTGGTATCGTAGCAAAATTCCCGGCAGTGGTCCCACTCAACGTAGGTACAACCTGGTTGTGTCCAACGTTGTATCCCTTCCACGCAGAGGTGTAGATTACATCGTGCTAATCTTTTATACAAGTAGTCTCCATTTTCTATCGTAGCATTTTTATTTCCTAATTGAAGTATCAAAGTTTTCATAACCCCATTATCGTCAACCACGGTTACATTTAGATTCTCTTCCTGGTAGTATAACTGTTCCGTGGAGATGGTTGCAGCAAGTAAAAGTAGTCCTACCTAGCATTTTGAGCACATAATTAAGGTAACCTGGATATAACATATTTATTAACTTTAAATTGAATAATCAAAAAATGGAGTCCTGTTGAAGTCGATGGAAATCAAGTTGTCAAATTCTCCATATATGATAATTTCTACTCCTTGTGAGTGATTACTAAGTGGCTCTTTCAGTTGCATATAGAGTGAAAGATCTCCTTCCCGGATAAGTTCCATTGCGCTTCCATCCACGTTATCTGCTGTTAGATTGAACACAAAAATTGTATACCCAGCAGTGAAATCTTCATACGTAATATCAATCCCTTTATCGTTATTGGCCATGTTAATTCCTTCAAATAGGTACATGTAGGGTACACTATATTTGAAATCACTCCAGTCCATCCTCATTGGATGCTTTGGTATGTACTCATCTCCACATTTTAGTGATAATTCACTGATTTTGCAGGTTTCAAACTTGAAGGGGTTAGCCGTAAATGATCCGTTAAACGCTTCTGAGTCAACCATTACTAGAACAACTCGTCTGGGGAGTTGACCAGAAAAAATGGAGTTTTCCACCACAGTCTGTGAGTTTGCGGCCAGATGTCGAGTCACCATTTTTATTCGACGTATAGGATACTTGGCTGCATGGTTGCCGCGTAGAACATTTTCTATAGCCAAACTGAGGGATTCTTGTGGCTTGATCTTCCAGACGTACCATCTTAGGTCTTCCACCTTGATTTTATATTCCGTACCGTCACTCATTAAAACAAATTTGTCGTCATTTCTATGAAGTTCAATCGACATCTCCGTATCGCTTAACATATATCTGTCCTGCTTAAATAAATAACAGTGCAATGGAGCTAGCAGTTCAACTCCTTTGTTCTTGATAAATGGTTTCCCTCTCCACTTCATTGCATCAGAAGTTAAGTCGTCAAATTTCAGTGGGTTATCTTTATACAACATTGTGATTTGTTGATGATTAGACTTAGCGTCCCGTCCATAATTTAGCAAAACTTCCAGGTACGCCTTATACGCATACAAAGGTCCAGTGTTTTCAATTTCTTTGTCACTTAGCTTCATAACTACTCGTTCAAACAAGGTTGAGCCAATCAAATTTATGGGGGCGACATCGACCTTATCATGGTCGGGAGTGTTATCAGGTTTTGTTGGATACGGCAAATTATTGCCATCTTTTGTCACAATTTTGATTTGTACATACAGGTAGTTTTTATTTAGATCCAACATAAATGAGTCTTTTGGTATGTGTATCCTGTATGGACCGCTGTCTGTTATAGGATTTTGAGGATAATATTCTGCCCAATAGCCCTTTTCGATAGCAACTTGACTAGGTGGAAGAGAAAATAGGTCGAGTTCGCTCTTAAACCCAGGATACGATTGTGCATCCACTTGCTTAGCCATGACTGAATACGTCAGTATTAAGTTTCCGTCGTTTTTTAATCCTTTTTATGTTTTTCGGTGTTAATCTGCTGCCAAGACCTTCACCTTCTTGCTGCAAATCGTCCCCAAATTTGCTCAGAGTGCGTCCAACTGCCTGCCTACTTCGCTTTTTCAGTGATGTTTTTATGTCTTCTCCCTTATTGAGATAATCTTTAGCCACATCGCTGCCTGTTCTAAGGGCTTCCTTTCCCACATGAATGCCAACTTTTCTGACAGTTGGCCAAATTGCTCGAAACAGTCCTTTAAAAAAACTACCGATTCCTTCTCCTCTTTGGTAAGGGTGTCCTGCATACGTTGGTAGAGCACCACCTGTTTGCAATAACACGTCTTCCCAGGTTTTGACTTGCTCAGGATAGTAGACAGTTCTCATGGTCTCACCTTCCTAAAGTGCAACTTTGCATAAATTTTTCCGTAAGCAAAATCAACTGGCTGTCCTGCGTCATTATATATATTAATTTCGACGGAGTCAAATTCCCTTTTAAGTACAGGTACATAGTGAGGATTAAGATACTCTTTATCAATAAATTCTCCGTGTATGCCTGTAGTATTTACAATTCGGAGCAGAGGAGCAATGGTGTTTCCTACTATTTGAGGAGCAACTAAGTCACAGTATACATACATTGAATAAAAACCAGCTTTCATATCGGGCTCTCCGCCACCAACGATAACTTTCTCCTTCTTGTTTACATGTGTCGGTGACTCCCTTTCAATTACACCTTGAGGATTTAGATTGTCTCCTTCTCCAAACCCAAGTATATACTGAAGTCGACTACCCAGTTTTAGATCTACAATATCAAAAGGCTTTCCTTTCTCCCTTTCGAAAATAATGTTAACTCGGTGAGTATGCTGATCAAATTTAACCCTCACACCTGGAGGTTGGCCTTCTCGATTTGTCATTGTATTTAACGTTTGATTAATAGCTTCACATAATTCTACGATTGATGTGTAATATCGCAACGGTAGGTATTTCGTTTTTGACGTACCATGAGAGAATGCTATATAGATTTCAGGACTGACTTCTTCTCTAAAAGTATTCCATGTCACAGGATACATCAGTTCTACAAGGGCTACCTCCCATTCACCGTCGAGATCAAAAAAAGTATTCCATAAATGTCACAGGATACATCAGAATTTTTTAGCTAAAATGTTTAATTTTCGGAAAATCGGGCGAAGAAATACCTGACCCATTCACCGTCGAGATCGATTCGATGCATTGTAGGTGTGCTTCACTCGAAAGTCGTTCAATTTATTTGTTAAATAGTCGCCAGTGTTACTAGGTAGCTGTAGGTAAAAATCCATCATCTTCCGTTATCCAACTGTTAAACTTTTCAGGATATCCCAACCACTTCACGAAATATTCCTGTTTTCCCTTGCGACGCCGCCTTTTTATTACATTTTCTATCCAGTAGCTATCAGGCTTCGTCACAGTCTGGAGCTCTCGCTCATAGAAGCCGCCTTGTATTGGCTCATCTTGCAAATCAGTAAGCTGATACATGACAGGATATGCATTAGACGTTACCTTTACAATTTTGAATAGCTCTTCGGACCAATTTGGTAAATACCCTTTCTCGAATATTCCCTTCGCTTTGCTTATTCTAACAATATCTCCCACTGCCAATTTTGGCCGTGGTACAGGCTGGTCTGGATACAGTTTGCTGTACACGTTATAGTGATTATTAGGATTAGATGCGTCTAATGGAGTCATTCCAATACTTCTGTGTTTGCTATGGTTATATCCGTCGACGAGTTTTTGTAGTACATCCACATACCTATAGGTTCTCGACTTTGTGAAATACTTCCAAAGTTTTGTCTTTATTGTCCTATTAAATCGTTCAACAATGCTGCACTTGATATCTGGATTATCGCACGTATAATAGTGAATATTGTTAATTTTGAGTAGGTTCTGAAATTGCGCATTCTGAAACTCTTTTCCTCTATCTGACTGTAGCATCTCAGGACTTCTATTGGAGTTTAAAATTTCTTTAAATGCACTAAAATCTCCTTTCCACTTTTCGACTTAACAGGAACTACCCACGCATATTTTGAAAATACGTCAATGCAGGTTAGCAAAAATCTGTTACCCTCGTTATCGTCAGCAATTCTGGCCATATCAGCAAGATCTACCTGCCATAATTTATCAATATTGTCAACGAAATAACGACGTCGGGGATATCTACGGCGTAGGTTTATGTATGGTGTAAGTATGTTGCTTTTTCAACCATTTCTTAATATCCGTAAGCTTAAGACCATTAATTTTATTTTTCAGATAACTATACAATTTACGTTCACCTGAATACGCAACTGGACTATTCGGATCATAAAAATAATAACTTAAAGTGTCTTCCATTTCAATGTTTTCAGGGCTAATCCTGTTCCAGACTGTAGGTGTCTTGTACGTAGTGCTTCAAGTCGCTGAGCTGCTGGTCTTCTTGGGGTAGCATAGGGATCTTTTATTAATTGCCATCGGGCAGGATTACCAATAAACTCTCTAGGAACATTAGTATCACGCAATACCTCAGTGAAAAGATGAAATCCAACGGCAGGACTTTTGGTTGGACGATTCCTTACAAAATCATGTATAAGGTCTGTAATTCGAGATCCAGGTGCTTCCTTTCCCTTATACGAAATCTCCCCCTTTTCATTAACTTTGAAATCTGTCACTGCCTGCAGATGAGCTAGCAAATTTTCTGCTATCGGTTGCAGTCTTTTGGGCAATGCCTCAATCATTGGGTTTAGCATAGTTTGTGATGCTTCAGGTTTACGTTCTTCAATGTTTGAATGTTTCACACGGATCTCCTGGCCTTTCTCCGAAGACGTCTATGATAGTTATTTTGTCTATACATCGCAAGTTTGACATCGTCTGGAAATTTACGCATTTTCATTGAATGTTTTAGATCCATTTCCACTTCCTTTTCGTGTTTTTCAAAATAGTCCGGCCTAACCAGTATAGAATACTCCATCACCTTGTCAGCACCAGATCAGTAACAAGTCCGCCAACAACCCCCAGCAAAGGAGCAAGTAACGCAGGTAAAAATCCGCCACGTTGCACAATGAGTTTCTGTTTCCTTGACAAGTTTATATTCTTATCTCGCAGCTGTCGCAGTATTTTTTGTGACGCTTAAGTCGTTTTATATCTTTTTCTGGTAACTGTACATTGGACATTTTCAACACAGTCACATATAGTTTTTATTAACTCCGTACTTGAGTTTTCTATGATACCAGATCTCTGCATTACATTTGCACTACATTTGCACAACACTCTGAGAAAATCAGAATTCTTTTCGAAACGCTTGGCCATTCTTTGGGAAGCTTACCTTGTTTTCTCGTCTCTTTTATGTATTTTTTAATTTATGAACACCGTTGGGTTCATCTGGAAATATGGTACTTCTAAGTCTATATTCTTCAGGCGTATTCTGATCTAAATCTATTAATAAATATCCATGTGGTTTATTTGTAGCGTGATTAAACGCTTTCATGAAGCCTTCTTCCCGACCGGGAAACATCTGTTTTGCTATGTTCACAGGAGTTAACTTGTCTGCAGGATTCTTCATTAAAACAATGTACTGAGCGTTAATACGGCTCGTTCTTTTTTGTCAAAGAAAATATCTTGAGTAATGTGAATTACACTGCATGACCAATGGTGACATCCCCGGGTAAACAATTCTATAAGCTTCGAGTTGTTTTGAACTTCCGTCATTAGATCATCAAAAACAATAACTGTAGGTACCCCACTCTTTAGGTCATTGGTATCAGGAATACCTTGAAAAAATTCTACTTGTGTCATCTCTTCGTAAGCTGATTGCCATTCAGAATAACACCATATGATTCTTTGCGGAGGTGGATTAATCATTTGTTCAGAAAAATTTATTAACTTTGAGACAAACGTCGTTTTACCGGCTTTAGTTGGCGCAGCAACTATACATGTGAATGGATGTTGTAACTTTAAAAAAGGAGTATGAATGACATTACTCGAGGGGTCCCCATTGCAACTCTACCTAACTTTTGTGCCATGATTACATCAATCTAAGACTGAATACATTTATTAACTTCCTGCATCAACAGTTATAACATAACAAATCAACTAAACACACACTTCTTTCCTCAGTTCATCTCTAATCTTTTCTAATATAGTTCCTAGCTTATTTTGTCCTTCACCAGCACAGTCTTTAACATTTCCGGCACCGCATGACCAAAAATTATCATGTTCATTTAACACCACTATTTTCTTGGTACCACTACATAGCAACAATTCTTCCATTTGAATATTTTGTCTTATCTTTTCTCGAACTCCACGCTCCATAATTCTTTCTGCAACCATCATCCATTCCGTTTCGTTGTAACCGATTACGTTCATCCCTCTTTCTTTGACATATTTTGCCGTCCACGCATTAATAATATCACCAAAAGATTTCCAATCTTCGAAATATTTTGCCTTCTCTGACTGGTAGAATTGTTCGACAGATCTATAGACATATCCACCGTAAGAAAAGTTGCAGCGGTATGAGTTACTTAAGGGGTGGTGGTTGACATCCACAAAATAAGTGATGTCAGAAATATCTTTGGAGGAAGGAATATCATAAACAGTTTGACTGTCAGTTCTGACCAGTTTCAGCGGTGGTATCCAGTGATCAGTGTTGTCATGTTTTCTCTTATCACGCATCGTTTTAAAAGTAGTACCGCAACACGTTCTAGGTAGTCTGTTAGCGTGGGTCTTCCTTACATGTTTGCGCCGTTCTCTAATATCAGTAAATTCCAAGTTGCAAAACGTACACTTACTAACCATTTTGACAGCGACAAATATCTTGTGCGTACAATTTCAAAGACTTAACTAACCGTTGCAGTATCATCGAGCTAGGTTTCATTAGTCATCACTAAATTTCATATATTTTAAGTACATCGGTTCTCGTTAGATAGATACTTCCTATCTCAGCGTACATTATTTGTTTATCATCAGCAAAACATAGTGTTAGGTTGTAGCTGCTTGCTATAAATGGGCACATCAGCTTGGTAGAAGGCATTTTGTTGCACCTTGTGTCATTCGTAACACAAAACTTTATAAAATTCTGCATTTTGCTAAACTGTTTTGATGAAATGTTGCTCCGCCGTTTCCCTTGAACTAGTCCTACTGCACCATTCGGCAGCAACTCAATGGTAATTGGATGAAATTGTTTAGCAGGCAATTCTACTGTTGCATTAGTTTTTCTGTAGCTGCATTCACAAAAACAGCTGAATCCAATTGAAACTATTGTAACTTGTACTATACTAAATATAGCAATAATGATTTTGAACTTTAAACTATCCATTTTAATATATGTTTACAGGTACGTTCGTTGTATTTATTATTTTTATAAAATGTCGACTCTTTTTATCCTTAATCCCGTTAAAAAATTGAACTGCGGATATTCCTCTGACTTAATCCCTAGATCCTTAGATAAAAGATTAATCTAAACTCTAATCCTGTTATATGATTTGAAGGAACTGCGGATTACTTTCAAAAACCCTGCTGGATTAATCTCAATACCCCGCTGTGGATATTCCTCTGGCTTAATCCCGAGATCCTTAGATGAGGGATTACTCTAAACCCTAATTCTACCAAATTATTTGGATGAGCTGAGGATTAATCCCAAAAACCTTGCTGGATTAATCTCAATAACCCCAAAAACAAATTGCGGGAACTGGCCCCTCAGCTGGGCGGATAAAAGGGATTTAGGGGGATAAAAGACTGATGCGGGGCCAGGCATTAATACCTAAAATTGAGAAAGAAAACAAACCTATACTGAAGTAGCTGGATTAATCCTACTACCTCGGAAACAAATTGCTGGAGCTAGCCCCTCATCAGGATGATTGATGGGATTAAGGGGATATTTTGGCTGATGAGGGGCCAGCTCCTGCAATTTCCTACTACTTATACCGATACAGCCATACATTAACAAGGATACCGATTCCTGAGAGGTTCTGCACCTGTTTTAGGCCAAATTTTACCCACCCTTGTACCTTATCTCAAATTTGGGGGAGGGTCCAAACAGAAAATTTCCTTGAAAAAGTACAGCATTTGCAAATTTTAAGCGAAATTAGCAATACATTATATGTTTTACAGCCATTTTAAAACAAAATAAGCAGTTTTTCGCGATTTTTTGGAAATTTTTCATAATTTAAAAAAATTTTGGCTATTTTAGTTTGACCTGCCTTTTCTGGCACTGTCCCTTGTCCCTTGGCCATGATTTTGCTAGCCCTTGTACCGAACCTCCAATTTTTGAGGGGTCCCGTACCCCCCCCCCCTTATACCCCCCATTGTTAAAGTGGGGATACAGCGTTTTGTTTCTAATTAAGGAGAGAACAAAGACGGAACATCAATTTGTTTGACAATTGACAGATTATATATAACTTTTCGATTCTGCTAAATTAATTTTTATTTTGCCAATAAACATTTTGCAGCCAATCTTGCCAAACATTCAGTACATTAGCTGATGACGAGAAACAATCTGAAACTGTAGAATCTCATTGCAAAATTAAAATTCAAATTAATTAGTAGGATTAGTGTTTCAAAGCTACTTTCTTTTAAATTTACTGTCAAATTTAGTTGTCCCGCACACACACAAAAATGCTTCCAGGTTTATGGCTTTCTTCAGGCAAGCTGACTCTGGCAATCTGCTGCGCTTGATAACCAGGCGGACAACTGGCAGCATGCGTCAAAGGATTTGGAATAAAATTGACCGCACCTTCATCAGGTTTTTGATAAAAACCGCCAATAATATGTCGTCCATGAGAGCAAAAGCAGGCATAAATATTTGAGCCACCACTGAACTCAGGCACACCTGAAACTCTTCCTATCAGATGCTTTTCTGTGCCAGGTGCGCACCCGGCTGTGAAGGTAACGCCGTTCAAAATTTCAAACGGTTTATCATCAAAGATACTGAAGGCACCGCCAAACTCGCAGTTCGCTGAGGCTGTCTAAACGAAACAATCAGTAATTAATTAATTAATTAAATATCAATTAATTAGCATCCAGCCAAAAGTTTAGGCTTAATGCGCAGAACTATTATTTCTACATCATTAGCTTAAAACTGTCCTTCTTGGGTTGTCGAATTTTTCAAAAAAGACATCCCTTTGTTATGGCTGTGGTTATGGAATTCGAGATACTCGCTCAGCAAAATTTTGGGTTTTGAAAAATTTCTCTAAAAGTGACCAAAATAGTACTGAAATGAAGGAGCTCTTTGAGCTGAACATTTTTCCTTTTTGCGAAACACCCTCCTGAAATGCGTCTACAGAAAGTTATGCCCGAAACACAGAAAATCCGGGAAATCAGAAAAACCCGGATTTTGGACCAACAAATATCTGTCTCCGATTTTGCTCAAATCTTGCTCTTACGCCAATTCAAGCGCGTAACATCGAAACTGAAATAAAAATTTCCGGAGAATTTACAGATTTCTAGGTATTCAAATTCCGGATTTTGAAAAATCTACCCAAAAGTGGTCGATATAGTATTCATTTGGAAGCTCTCAGCAAATATCTCAGGGGAAAGTTTATTTTGTTATTATTACCAAATTTTGAAAATGTACTAAAACCAGGGATGGAAACTGGGTCATTTTTTGTGACCCTTGACCCTAACTTGAAACTAACTTGATTGTCCTTTTGCGCAGTGTTTGTAAAACAAGAATTTTTTAATGTTTTTAGTGTCTTTCATTGCTTTTTCAATAATGATAGAATTGAAAGAAATAATTGCTACTGCAACATTTTGCTGGCCGTTTTGCTTATAAGACCTGAACGGTTCACGCTGTAAAATTTCATGATCAATAGAAATGTGTCCACCGTAGTACGCGGCTTTTACTACATATGTGAACCCACTCAAACAGAATGGCAGAGAAAGTCACACCTAACTCTAGTGATTTCTGCGCAGTGAGTATTAAATTTAATAAAATTGTTAGTGAACGCGCCGAAGATGCGAAAATTTTTTGGAAACGGTGGGTCTTCCTTTAAAATCAGCTTAATTTCCAACGCAAAAATTGAAGCCGGAAACTACTTTTAAGATTTGGCCAGACCATGTGACCCAGACCCAAAATGACCCAGAGATTTCACCAAACGAGTGACCCAAGGCCCAGTGACCCGAGCAAAAATAACGACCCAAACGACCCATGACCCAGTTTCCATCCCTGACTAAAACTGAGTTTTGGACCTAGCTAGCAGGGAAAATGGCTGCGACAACCGGTTGACGCCGGTAGGATTTATTTACTTATGTTCTTAACGAGGAACTTCAACTTCACTCAACAAACGTACTCTTGATATTCCTTTCTGGTAACACATGTACAGATTAGCACTGCATTGAAGTCCTGGAGTTGCTATATAGCCAAATCTGTAATAGTTGTATCCAACAGGGCAGTTCAGTTGACCAGTGTAGCTGTTAACAACATTATGCTGACCGCAGTCGTCAACTTGATACATTCCTCCGTAAGGACCGATCCGCGAACCTAGCAAGTAAAAGCGAACTTGAGTCACACATATAATGCCATATTTTACGTAATTTAATTGGGTAAGCTCACTGGCTATATGCTTGTGCGCTAAAGCTCGAAAACACAAGCAGTGCGTGCGCGAATTTTTGTGTCTGCTGCGAGCTTCAAAACACAAGCATCGCGCTCAAACTTCTTTGAAGTGATGGGTCTAATTTGCGAGTTGAATCAACCGCTACAGCGGATATGACAGCTGTCATGTGCTTATGTATTATGTACTCTTGATAAATGGTATGTAGCATACACGCTTGACACAGTAGAATAGCATGCTTACTGTTACAATGACTGTTACAGGCTGCCAGAGAGCTATATCTCTCCAACGGGGCCAAGGGGCAACTATTATCTTTACACTCTCTGCACAGTGTAGCTTCATTATTTATGGTAACTGGACGGTGTCCGCAGAAGTAATATCCGGATGCCCCTAAAATAGACGTGTCTTGCACAAAAGAATATTATATTTGGATAAACTTATTCCCAGCTAACCTCCAGCTTCAGTTAGATATAATTTTTGCTGAGAGTTGCACAAAATTAGTAAATATAATTTATCTATAAATTTTTTCATTTTTTATTTTCGAATTTGATTTGGTGCAGCGAGAAAAAAGTGAATAATTTCGGATGAAGCTTATCGTTAACCTCTTTTTACAACGAATGTAATCACATTTTGAAGTTAACCATAAACTTAATCTTCTTTGGTTCAAGCTGCCAATTTATTACTAGGTGTCAAAGGTTATATTGTGAAATGATCACGGGAGAAAAGGTCATTTACACCATTGGATAACTTTAAGATCAAGCAATTATTTTACCAGGATTGGGAAATTCTAATTTTTAAGCACAAGTTATGACATTTGCCAGCGGTCCTGAAAGACAATATAATTACAAGTTAATAGTTTGCAAACCTTGAGGAGATGACCCAGTTTCATGTCCAGCATCTGAAACAAAAATATAACTTTATCTCAGAGGGATATATTCTTGTTAGGTTAGATATATGGCAGAAGGAACAAATCTACAAATTTTCACTACAGCGCGGGTCGCATTTGGAAAACAAGCCCATAGCCTTTGGTTTTACCAAGAGTACATAATATAAGAGTGTGCCACTAGACACCCTCTATTTTACACAGAGCAAAAACTATGCTCTGCACGCTAACGGCCCACCCCCCCCGCAAATCAGACCCTAGTGACCCCCCCCTGCAAATCAGTACCTAGTCGAAACGGGGCACGCTCACTTGTTCTATGTGTGTGTGCTTAAGCTCGAAAACAAAAGCAGTGCGTGCGCAAATTTTGTGCCTGCTTCGAGCATTAGTATACAAACATAGCGCACAAAATTCTTTGAAGTGAAGGGTCTAATTTGCGGGGGGGGGTTGGCCGTTAGCGAGCAGAGCATAGGTTTGCTCTGATAGCAGCTTATATTATGAACTCTTGGTTTTACTAAATCAACGCTCTGCCAATTGAACCACCGGGCCACAGTCGAACCAAACATAAGTTTGAATTAGTACCCAAACTGTAGGGACAATCCTTAGCCGGTTCACGATGAAGTGCTTTGTGCTTTCTGAGCATTTGTGATCATCAATAATAATTGAAAATAATAATTAAAATAAATTAACATGATGACTTAAATATTTGCATGAAATCTTTATTTACCCTAGCTAATTTCTAATATTTACTACAAACTTATGCTCTTATGCGTAAAATTTTTAATTTTTGTCCAAATTTATGTTTTATTCCAACTTTAGTAAGTGCTCATGTGACGTCCAGTTTCAGTTTTCGACCAATCAGCTAGCGCATGGCTTGTCTTGATTGGAAAGCACTGAAACACACCTACAAATGCTTGACATTGTCAAACATTTCCAAAGCACACCATAAGCACAAAAGCATAAAGCACAAAGCCCCAGAAAACCATCAGGAACCGGGAAAGCACAAATCACAACAGCACAAAGCACAAAGCACACCATCGTGAACGGGGCTTTATGTAGAACATTTCTCAAAACTGCAAGATCATTTTTTGTGGTGCGGTATATGCAGCACTTGCATTGGTATTTTCAACATGACTTTTAAACTGACTATATACAAAAAGGTTCGCTTATAGTGCAGAAAAAGGCACCACAATTTCATAGTTCATTAATTACCGGCTACTGCTTTTGAACTTTTGACTTTTTCACTTTGACTTTTTCGCCTTACTTGACTGACAGAGCATGACCAATTAAAAATATGTTTATTAATTAATAAAAATGTACGCTGTGCTTTTCTGAAAATGTTTGCAACTATTTCCTGAAAAGAAATGTAAGACTTAATTTTCCACATTCTCACTCGAACGATCACAAAAGGCATCACAGGAGAGCAAATTCTGATACAGCCGTACGTTTGGACACTCATTCCTTCTACACTCCTTGCATCTGGTTGCATGATTGTGCAAAGTTTGCACAGTCTGACCACAGTAGTAGTAGTGGGTCCGGCCTAAAAACAAAAAACTGAAATACAGAACCAGATCCTGTCTTGAGGTCGAGTTGTCGAGATACAGGTTTGGATCCTGGACATAATAAAATCCAGTTCTCCTGAAAATTATGAAATGTGTGAACATTAAACCTTGTAGAAATAAGGAAAAATTGAGTTTGAGTAAACTACGTTTGGGGAATCCACTTACGTTCATTAAAATTTTTTGTCAAATTAAATTCATTAAAATTCATCCACTCACCTTCAGATAAATAGGAACCCAGCGCCAAGCAGACGGTGAACAACGTAAATGCTGAAAACATCTTGTGATGATGATTACTTTGTTGACAGACTTTACGGATCAAATCTCTGAATACTCTTCCACATTGTCATATTTACATTTCGTAGACGATACATTTTGTACGCAACGTCTGCTAAAGATTGCGTTAGTTATCCCCAATCCGTGTGGTAGGTTTCTGTACGTCGATTACCCGCAACTACACTGATCTATTTTGGCTGTGTAAATGTCAGAAAGAAGTGTAAAGATACAGAAAGGATATTTTGGGCAGAACAAATGTGTAGTACACTCTGTCAGATCTTTCCTGGATTTCTTGGATTTGATGTGGGTCGTGATTTCCAATAAACCTTTGCTGTTGTTCGGGGTCGTACTTAGTCGGTCAGAGCTCTGTTGGGCTAGAATAGACTAGGCTAGACTAGATCTGATCAGGATCTGCTACACTGGCAAAGGTCGGCACGCAAAGATGGATCTTTGCTTAGATTGATGCTCCGGCTGTAGTGGTGTGCTGACAACCAGGGCTCAATGGCTGACCTAAAATGGGGTCGATTTGGGTGAGTTCGTTTGAAGCAGGGGAACAGGGATTTATAGTCTTTATGGGCGACTGTCGTTTCAACTCTAACCTCAGATACGGATAGAGTTGGGGATCTCTAAAAAGTACGCGAAAGCCGAAGCAGCTGAAAAGGATAATTATTTATTATTACAAGATCAACAACAGGTTTACCAAATTCCAGCAGACAATAGATCACTGCAGTTATGGTTTTACAGTAACAGTAATACAGGATACTGTCTGCCAGAATTGGATTTTATTTGCTGGTTTGACTAGTTCTTTTGCGATTAGGGCTGGCTATCCGGGTTCGGTGTCATTACAGTACTATCTTCAGGTATACACCCACTCGAGTGCTGGTATGGGCAAATTAACTGGTGTGCTTTTCTCACTCAACTCTTAGGCTCTTTTCTAGCCTCTACTGTGACTCTGTCCCGTACAATAACTCTTGGGACCATACACGCACGCACACACACACACTCACACACACACACACACACACACACACACACACACACACACACACACACACACACACACACACACACACACACACACACACACACACACACACACACACACACACACGCACACACACGCACACACACACGCACACACACACACACACGCGCGCACACACACACACACACACACACACACACACACACACACACACACACACACACACACACACACACACGCACACACACACACACACACCCACACACACAACACACACACACACACACACACACACACACACACACACACACACACACACCCACACACACACACACACACACACACACACACACACACACACACAAGATACTAATACTAATTACACACAATACTAATTAACACTTTTTATAATCCGAATCGAGTGGGCGCGAGGTTGCCTTAGCTCTGGCGTCTCCGTGTAATTGACTGCCCAGAATAACTGTATTTCGAGAAGAGGTCCGTCTCTGAAAAGGGATAACGACAAGTACAGGCCGGGAGAGTGTCGGATATATCCGGAAAGGTCGGATCGTCTTCCTCAGATAGTTATCTCAAGATTAAAACAACAGATAATGCAGATAGTCAATCAGGTTTTAGACAGCGTTTTCCTTCAAGCTGGCAAAAACGGGGATGATGGAACTGAGCATGATGTTTTATGTTTTGAGTGATGACAAAACTGAGGCTTTTCCCAAAGACTAAGTCAGGTAGCTTTCACTGCGTCTGCTCCACACGAACTGGAGCCAAAAGGTAGGTCCAATATGTACCTAATTAGCGATTCCACGAGACAAATCAAGCAGGACTGGATCAACACACTGGCAAAGGATCTCTTTCCGGATCCAAACGACAACTGAACACAACTCGACATGGACTGGTAAGACGTCACACAGTGATCTCCAACTGGATAATATTCAGACGCGATTCTAGCAGCAGGATTCCTTACGCTCGGAGCAGATCGGATGGCTACCTGAATCAAATGGGTTAAAACCCATTAGAAACAGACGTGGTGGGGATTAAAACCGCAGCAACTATTGTCCGGACCAATTGGCTTTCACGTGCGGGTTCGAGACCCGAATTGTGTATGTGTTATTTTGTGTTTTTAGGTTGGAAGCAGACGAAAACCGACGTTTTTGAAGACCAAACGAACGAGGATGGCCAAGCTTGGGGCCGTTCCGGCCTATTTGGCTAAATATGCAAATGAGGCTTTGGCCGAGCCTCCTTTGGGCATAGAGTCACTTGTGCACTACTCAGTACCAACTACAGACCTAGAACTACAGCTAACTGACCTAATCTAAACTGCTACGTATTACCCAGTACACGATGTGTATCCTATTTGCTAGACTTGACGAATAATACATAATTAAGGCACAGATGTGGGCACCGAACAATATAGTGCTAATTATTACAGACTACTACTTACGACAGGCTACTTGATACTACTGAGCCCTATTCTAAACACCGCAGGCCTAAGCTAGACTTTTTTTGTAAGTGGCCCAGCATAATATTGTGACTCTCATAGAGAATCGAAAAATGCTGCTCTCCGCAGACCGTTTCTAAAATACGGACAAGAGGCGGAGAAGCAAAGACCACGGATAGAAAACATGGTCCCTAAGCCAAACTGCCGTGCGGTTATTTCAGTCACCCCCAAGGCAGCTATGGTCGTTTCCCGACCACAGTTGCCCCCCGCTTGACAACAGTGACGAAGATGGCTGAAAACTGTTGGGCTTGCTCGGTAGCCTTGGGTAAAAAAGAAATGGGCTGCAGAAAGGAGTCGGAGGGAGTGGCCGAGCGCTCAGACAGGAAAGATGGAAAATGTCCGTAGCAAGATTTGAATATATAATTTTAACTTTTAAGAATGTAATTCTATGTATACAAGGACCCTATGTCAGCTTGAGAAGAGACAATAGGCACGGGGGGACCTTTTTCACCCCCCATGCCCATTACTCTTCCCAACTCAGCCTAAGCACTTCAAAACTTCAAAGATATAGATTAATTTCGTCTAGATTCATCACAACTGAGACTTATCTGGGACCGCTGAAATCTTCTTTACAACTGACACTTTATCGTTGTAGTGTCCAGTTCTGGTCCGCCAGTTAAATGGTACTCTCGTCAACTCTCGTATTGTGACGTTGGACATTCTCTACATGTGGTTCCCCAGTGTGAAGTTTAATACCAGCTTGCATTTCTCAGTAGCATATATCACTATAAAAGCAATTTGCTTTAAATGATTCCGTATTATGAATAGTGTTGTGCATTGGCCGGTGCGGCCAATGGCCGGCCATTGGCCGACCTAGCCATTGGCCAACGGCCAATTGGCTGGCCGTTGGCCGTTGGCCGATGGCCGGCCAATGGCCGTTGGCCGGCCAACGGCCAACGGCCAACGGCCAATTGGCTGGCCGTTGGCTGGCCAATGACTGAGTGCTGGCCAAGCTCAAATTTACTGATCTTGTGCGTTAGCTGTGTTGAAAAATTTAATTTTGCTGCATAATATCGTAAACATGTTGCTGTATAAACGTTACGTTAGATGCAGTACTACAGATTTTCACTTAGATGTTGACAATTTTTATCGTTATTAGCGTTATTTTACAATTTAATTTTGCTAATTGCATGCAAATTTTAAGTGTGCTAAAAACGTAGATTTTAAATTTGTCTGGCGGTGAACGTCTCATCACTTTATTGCGGCCCTATGTGAGAATGGTTAGCTTGGATTTAGTTCCGACACAGCCTAACCTTTAGGAATAATTGTTTCATGCAGTCCACTGTTAGGTTAGTTTCTTTTTGAATTTCAGGGATTTCATCGAGCAGACAGGCAGATGTGGAACGTATCGAAATCTGATGAAAAGTATCCTGTAAAGTGCTACAATTCGACATGGCTAGCTGGCGTCGAATACTGTGTCTGCAGTAACAGTGACTTTTGTGCTACATCATTGCATAAAGGAGTTCTGAAAATCGATCCTTCTGTATCCGTGTTGCATGATTCGAAGCAACAGGGTCAAGGTCAGCAAGTTCTTGGTAAAATGGAAATCAGATCATTTAAGGATCAGCCTGTCCCTGAGACGAAAATCAGTGTCAGTGTTCGTCAAAATAAATTGTGTTATTGGCAAATTTTGTTGCTATTGTCAGTTTTGGCGTGGACACGGTACAGATAATTGGACTAGGAAGGAACAGGTTTCTGGACTTCGAGTCGACGGACGAGTGAGTAATGGGGAAGAAGTTGATTAAACGAACAAATACCATTTTATGAAGCGTTTCATTTCGTTTCGCTTCCAGAATCGATCAGAACAAACCGTTATATTCAGACATTGTACAATTGTTGTCATTACCTAGTCTACCCCAGAGTTTATAATAGGAAGAGCACAACAAACACACAAACTGCAATAGTAATGGAATGACAGACACTAGAATAATTGTATGTCTTGAAAGTATACAAAATGTTCAGTTAATATTTAAAGTTCAATCTGTCATTCCAAAGAATGGAACAATACACCTGGCTACGTGTCCTGCAACATCTGTCACTCTGATGCTGCTTTCACAGTTCCAGTCGCAAGCAGATGCGCATGCATGCATCCGTGAGCATGCATTTGTTACTATGAAGGCTATCTTAAACTTAAATCAAATCTTAAACGGCTGCGTTCGCGACTATGAAGGAACCTTCATCGAATCCCTCAGAAAACGTTGTATAGATATAATCCTCCTGTTTTCGGTCATTGTATAAAATAAAAATTTATATACTCCAAAACTTGCTGCCAATTAACATACTTCATTTAGAAAAACTTCTAGTAGTGTGGTACTCTTCCTATAATAGACGTTTCTTTACTGTATCGAATGTAATGTACCAGACTCTGTTTTGCAGTACTGAAAGTTGAATCTATAATATATATGCATATATATTACATGTTTTAAAATAGAATAAAGCTCAGTCTAACAGCTTGCATTATGTCTCTGGGCCTTTTCAAAAAAAAAGGTTGCGTAAAGTGAAAGTTAGAGTAGAGTTAAAATGAACTGTTTTTAACTCCACTCAAGTTTGACTTTTACCTAGTGCTTGGACCGGTTCCGATTTTTGAAGCCGGTTCCGATTTTTGAAGCCGGTTCCGATTCTGGTTATAGCTTCCGGTTCCGGTTCCAATAGAAATTTTTAAGATTATGAATAGAAATTCAAATTTTTTGATTGTTTTATATAAATTAGATGTCCCAACGTTGTTACGTGCTTATGCGACAAACTCATCGACTCGAGAATGAGACCCTGCAGTTGGCTGCGGACAGTTGACTAGCTGGTGCAGTCAGTAAACATTATTTTCTGATTGAGTTGACTGCAAATTTGACTTGTTCGTTCGTATGCCTCCTTTTTCACAATTTAATTTTGAACTTCACTTGCTCTGATGTCAAACTGAATGTCAAAAACCAATTCAATTCAAAATTGACTATAATTTTTGATATTAACAAGTGTACCTTCCGATTATCTCAGCTATTGAATGATACAAGATTATAAACGAAAAAGAAGGATTTCACTCGGGGAAGCGGCCCAAATATGCGAAAATCCGATTTAAACACATAGAGATAGGGTGAAAACGTTGCCTAATATATATGAGCACCGGGATCCCTAATATGGGCTAGGAAGCCATAATAGATTACGCAAAACGCTCTGGTCTTGTTTTGAGGACCCATTGGGACTACAAAATATCTGAAAATGAGCAAAATCGGAGATGGTAAAAAAATCGGCCCCCCTTAAGTTTGAATTCGTTCCCAAACTGTAGTGACGCGTTTTTGAATAGGCATATAAACCTGATTAAACTTGTATATATAATTTAGCTGGAATTGATAAAAAAATTTACAATCTGCCGGTCTAAGCAAAGTAAATGCATTGCATAGCAAAAATCTTAAATATGTTTAAGCAAGAGTTTATAATACCAAGAGTAAGACACTCAGCTCTTCGTAATGGAATAAGCTTGCGAGATGCTCGGGCTGAAATCTCAGGAGGCTTCTCAGCGTGTAAACATACGCTGACATTTTTCAAAAACGGGCGTTTTTGCCAAATTAAATACAAATAAAAATTATTGCTGTACGATTTTTTAGCTCAAGTTATTGTATTTAATTTGGTGAAAACGCCCGTTTTTGAAAAATGGCAGCGTTGTATGTTTACACGCTGAGAAGCCCCCCCCCGAGATTTCGGCCTTAATGTGTCGAGCATCTCGCAAGCTTATTCTATTAGGATAGCTGAGTGTCTTACTCTTGATATTATAAACTCTTGGTTTAAGTAACATCAAAACAAATTTTAAAGTGTCTTTCGAAACGCTATTTGTAACTTGTCAATTTTTGGTGTTCGAAATAGATCTACATATTATTTGAACCTTACAATAAGTATATTTACCTCATTACAGAGGCAAAACAGCTTACATTTTGACATATATACTAGTTAAATATAGCCTGTCGATCTTTACACGATTTCTGAAAACTGCAGTACTGGCCAATACGCTACTATAGAAGGGGCACATATCTGGGCCCAGGGACTTTTTCTCGGATTTTGCTCAGAGGTCAGGCCCAGAAAAATCGCCCCAACGGGACACAAAATTTCTCTTCATCGCATTGACCTTTTTGGCATCTGAAAAACTTCAGCCAAAAATATATACTTCAAATAGTTTTTGAAAAGTCGATGCTCAAAACAATAATTTCTGCTGAAATGACTGTTCGGATGACATGTACAATGGGTAAAGGATAAACTAAACCAATATTGTGCTGAACTTCATTTTGAATTAACTGATTTCTTTAAAAATGGTAACCTGCCTGACTTATTCTATATATGTACATAGGAATAGCTCAATAGTTTTAAAAAATGTTCGTTTTTGTGCCCTCATTCCAGCCAAAATAAGCTATTTTGCAACTCGACTGTCTACTGAGGAAACAGTGCAAAAATCATATTTTTGCTATTAGAAACATCTGTCAACGCTTTTCTACGGTTAGAAAATCAATTAACCTATTTTGGCGTTATAAACCCGCAATTTATGCTAAAATCTTATCATAACGAACAGTGAACTTATAATAACTGAAAAGGTTTCCAAGCTGTTGAGGTATCGAATGACGAAACTGATGTCCACAAAAATTTCTTCCGGCCTAATGCAATTAGTTTAGGAGCAGTTAAATGAAAAAGTTTAGCAAATAAAAACTTTAGGACTAAAAATTGAGGTAAAATGTAATTGTGTGAATTGTGAACTCAAATAATGACGGACCATATGCTTTTTCGCTTCAGCAATTTTTAGAACATTGTTTATGTAGTAACGGAATGAGGAAGTTGCTTCGTTGCTATTGCATCATCGTTACGATTTCGGTCTTGGCACTTTTTATATACAACTTTACGTCACTAATAAAGCACAAAAACTGTAAATCTTTAAAGGAGAATACTTAGAGCATTTCTACCAATATTGTAACTGTTCAGAAAAGCCTACATTTACCGTTTTCTGTACATTTGTTGCTATAAAACTTAATACAATAAAACTTGAAATTTTATTGCAAATTCGCTTATTTTAATAAGCGACTTTTCATAAGTTAATAGTTATTGCCAAATTTTATGCAACGCTCGCTTATGAAATTTACTTATTTTAATCCCAAAATCGCTTATTTTAATATATAAGTCGCTTATGACTTTTATGCAACGCAAATTCGCTTATTGTATATGACATATTGGACTTATTAACTTATTGTAATTTTTATGCAACGGGCCCCAGCTTGCAAAATTAAAAAATGGCACCCATTCTAAAATTCAGTATAAACTATAGAAAATAAAATTTAGTTGCCAGGTATCCAATAGAAAAAGAAAATTTCAGGCTATATTCTGATGTAAAGATGTGTTCTTAACTCCAAGTAATCAATAAGTAATAATGTTTCAAAGTTGACTTCAATAGAAATCATCAGCTTCCATTTACTAACTCCATAGGTGGGTATCTTGCCAACATATATAAATATACAAGAAAAAGTTAAACCGTTGTTGTTGGAGTGTATTACTGTAAAATGGGTTTCGGCGGACTCCCAGAAAGCAACATTCAAGAGTTAGAAAAATTTTAAGAATTTTCAGACTCAAAACTTAAATTCACAAGCTAAAGACATTTTAAGAATTTTCAGACTCAAAACTTAAATTCACAAGCTAAAGACATTTCAAGAATTTTCAGGCTCAAAACTTAAAGGGGGGGGTCCATTTTTGGTCATTTTTAGACTTTCTCCGATGTCGCTCATTTTTACATATTTCATAGTCCAACAAACTGTATATTTTAACGAGTTTTTGAAATTAAAGTCGTAAGTCTTACGGTTGTTGAGTAATTTGACCTCAAAGTTAAGATTCCATGTGTTAAACATAGGAAATGTGAAAAGTTGTCACTTTTTCACGTGCGCCAGAGAAATCTCGCGAATGGCAAATAGGATCCGCCCAAACTTTTTATCACATTTTTGCCATGTTTCCGAACTGTGATTTGTAGGAATCAGAATTTTGACTTAGGTCTTTAAAAAATTTTAATGAATTTTTGAAATATTAAAATTTGGCACCAAATTTATCAGACATCAAATTTTAATACTTCAAAAATTCATTAAAAAGTTTTAAATTCCTAAATCAAAATTCTGATTCCAACAAATCACAGTTCGAAAACATGGCAAAAATATGATATCAAGTTTGGGAAGATCCTATTTGCCATTCGCGAGATTTCTCTGGCGCACGTTAAAAGTGACAACTTTTCACAGTTCCTATGTTTAACACACGAAATCTCAACTTTGAGGCCAAATTACTCAACAACCGTAAGACTTACGACTTTAATTTCAAAGACTCGTTAAAATATACAGTTTGGACTATGAAATATGTAAAAATGAGCGACATCGGAGAAAGTCGGAAAAAATGACCAAAAAATGGACCCCCCTTAAATTCAGAAGCTAAAGAAATTTTTAAAACTTGCATGCAGAAACTTATTTTTTGGTAATATTTTCAAATTAATTTTTACTCAGGAAATGCTTTTAATTTTTGGAGCCGTAAATGCAAACTTCTTCGCACAGGTGGTCGGTCGGGCCGCTCAGCGAAAAATTGTCCAAAAGATACATTAGATCATGAACCGAGAAAGCACAGAGCACAAAAGCACCAAAGCACACCACGGTGAACAGGGCTTTAGTTAATGGCTCAAATCAAGATGAAATTTGATGTAACTTTCCAAAAACACTTATTCTAGGGTTCTAACACCTGTCCACAATTCCGTTTTGGGCAGTTTTTGCCAATTTTTGACAGAATGTCAGCAGTTGAACAGCTATAACTATATTCATTCGAACGATCACCATTGCTTTTTGAAACAGCTTTCATTTCTTAGCTTTTCTCTATCATGAGATATAGCCAATTTTATTATTTTGGCTTCCAAAAGTTGTCATTTTTTCAGAAAACAAAATATAATACATCACTATTTAAGCTACGCAGCCCGTAAAATTTAATTCCGTAGTTTAAAGTATACTACAACTTAAAATCAATAATCATGTGACCTTATGCACAGGAAAATTATTGCCTGAAAATTGTTCTGCACAAAATTTGTTGACTTTGTTAAAAGAAATATTAAGATAGTAAAGCCAGACATTAAGGTTGTAAAGTGAGACAGTTAGGTTGGAAAGTGATACTAAGCCGCTCTGATAACATAGAGTGCCTAGTGGCCCACCCTGATGTAATCTTGATATCGTCAAGTATCTTCATTTATTCATACTTGAATCAATTCAAGAAAAAATCACAATTCACAGCGGATTTATTTCAACAATGAAAACAACACGTAGACAACAAACCAAACAAAAAGTAATTAACGGTATGACTTCTGGTAACGGGCCCGAGCTCCAGGTCCTCCAAACTTCTTCGGTTCCATTCTTCTCGGATCCGCAACCAGTAAACTACGATCGTATGAAACTAACAAATCCTTCATCTCTTTCTTGCTTGCTTCATCCACATACTTTTGATAGTAAGCAAGCAGAGCTTTAGAAATTGCCTGCCGAATGGCTAAAACAAATATAAAAACTAATAAACGGCAGTAAAGAACAGTATGTCAAGAAAATGCTATGGAAAGCTGGAAATAATATATACGATAACCGACGAAATATACGCACATGCAACACCTCTACAAGCAGGGAAGTATCAGGGGTTCGATCTCAAGAATGAGAAATAGCCTGCAAGAAAAAAGAGACACAAGATTGTAGCAATTTTAATTTGAATATTAACTTTCAACGAAGTTTTTACTTCCACACCGGGTCACACTGTTTGGAGTTACACTGCTTCAAACCTAGCACTGACAAAAACTACTCAAGAACTTCCCAACTATTCAAGAGTTAAAAAATAGTAAACGAAATACCAACTGCTTTATAATGCCTGAATCTGGTATGTCTTATATATTCAAAAATTATTTTGCTTCAAGGGTTCAGCCCCTAAGACTGACTTCGTTCAACTTGTAATCAACTGAATCAACTGAATCGTGGATATGAAGGCAACGACTAAGCTACAGGGTGAAAATATTTCTCTACCGTACTTAGAAACACAAAAAGAGAGCATCATTAAGAAACTCTGACAAGGAGTTATATGTATATATACGCACTCACGTTCGGTTAAGCTACAATATTTCGACTAAAATCCAACACAAGCTAGTATACTGAAGACTCAGCCTTCACACCCAGCATTCTGCCCGTATATAAAAACTAGGGATGCACCGTGGCCTGCCTCGGCTCCGCTGGTGCGGGCAGTCAGGTCCCGACTCAGGTGGTCAGGCCCAGGTCTTGACCGGGGCCAAACTTTTTAGCGAAGCTTTGTAACCTGTTGACATTTTTTGACGTAAAATTTCGAACGCCAACAATAGGGCAAACCGTTTGTTTTCTAGCCTATTTGAATGAAAACAAAGTGTTAAATATCAGCAACCCAGAAAGGTTGAAATCAGCGTAACGAACTAGTCTCAAAGTCCGGGGGTGTGGCTCAGTGGTAGAGCTCTCGACTGAAGATCCAAAGCTCGGTGGTTCGATCCCCGCCCTGGACACTTTTCTTCACATCTTTCAGATCCTGATTTCAACCTTTCACATTTGGCGACCGTGCCGTATCCTTACCGCTCTGAAGAGATGAAGTCGTTTGTGATGCCTGGGAATGGTGGAATTGCAGGTCCTGTAGTTGGTTTGGTTCATGGTGGTCCTCGCGGTGCTAAGGGTTAATATATATATATGGTTCTTGTGTGATTTGATTGAAAGGCTCCCGGCTTTGAAGAAGAATGAAGTATGATATGGCCTCGGGTTAGGAGGCAGCCGGGGAGCCGCCCTTTGACCACATTGGGTCTTTGATTTGAGGACCCGACCTGCAATTCCTGGATATTCGAGGCCGAACTTCAATTAGCAAGGGGAGTATGTTAAATATCAGCAACCCAGAAAGGTTGAAATCAGCGTAACGAACTAGTCTCAATGACCGGGGGTGTGGCTCAGTGGTAGAGCTCTCGACTGAAGATCCAAAGCTCGGTGGTTCGATCCCCGCCCTGGACACTTTTCTTCACATCTTTCAGATCCTGATTTCAACCTTTCACAAAAGTAACGTTTGTATATCAGAAATCGTTGCAAATTTAAATTCTGAAGAAAACATTTCAAAATTCTCAATTTGAACCACCAATTTCCAGGCCCCAGCTCCGGCCCCGGCACTGGGCCAAGGTGGCCTCGGCCCCGATAGTGGCAGCCTCGGTGCATCTCTAATACAAGCACAATGATTTAGTATTCTTCGCACTTCTTTCCTTACTGAGAAAGTAGGAGCCCACGCATCAGAAGACTGAGCTAACAAATTTTTGATTTACGAACGTATAACAACGTGTATATAACAAGTGTCCATAGAAAGCTGCTGGAAAATTTTAGGACAGCAGCTTTCTCCGAAAAACTTCAGAGCTTCCGAATGACCAATCAGAAATTTGTGAAAATTGAACGACATTTTTCAGTTTGGGACCTTTTGCAGCTCGGATGTCATGGGATATATCAATGCTTTATATTAAATTTAACTATGATAATTATTATGCAACCTATGTACTTGCAAGCAAAAACTAACGCTCTCCGAAGACGTTGCGCAAACCCCTCTAGGTATACCCTCTTAAACTAAAACAAAACGAGTATACATACGTATATACGTATATATATATCTAAAAACAAGAAATAAAAATGCTCCTCTGGAGCAGAAAAGTAATATGGGTGATGTTTAGGTTAAAAATCAAGAGAGGACTAGTCTTTAAAATGCTTAATATGGGGCTAGGTTAAAAAATAGAAGAGGACTAGGTTGTGAGCGAATTAATATAAGCACAGCTTCGCCGAACAACCCATATTCGCGGTTTGAAAATGTAAATTATTATGCATATTCACGATACATT
>JASAND010026935.1:0-18586 GCA_030248195.1 Trissonchulus latispiculum
ATCACCAGCTGGACGAATGTCGGGCACAGTCGCCAGACGAGGCTGTCTCCAACCGGCTGCATCATTGAGCTGCTGAGCTCCAATCGAGGTAGGAACTCCCAGGGGACGACGAGTCGGAAAACGTCGATTGAGATCCTCGGAAAGTGAAATGACCTGCTCACGAAGGATCAGTTCTTCTGCTGTGCTCATGCCCTGTGAAGTGCGTGGGCCTTCCTCCTTGTCAGCTGGTGTTAGAGATGGGGAAGTTGATTCCCACGGAAAAGGTAAGTGACGAGAAGGTGCCGCGCTGGAAATTGGAGATGACGTCATCAATTGGGAATTCGTCACGATGATGGTCAGTTGTGGCTCTGGAGTGGTTGTTGTTGGTGCTGAAGTGACCGCAAGGGTCGAAGGCGCCACAGAAACCGTTGTGGTAGACGACACCGGTTCTACTTCGACTGAATCAGAAGTAGAAGGCTGAACATGTTCAGTTCGGTTCAGCGGTTCAACGGTTTCAGTTCCAGCAGAGCCTGGGCGTGAAGCCTCCTGTTGGGCGAGAGTTCTACCTCGTCCACGACTTCTGGAAGAAGCCTTCGACGCGACAGACTTTTCTGAAGACACAGATCCAGTAGAACTGCGACTGCCACGACCACTATCAACGCGTCCTGTAGCAGGAGGAACCACTGCAGAAGCTTCTTGCTGTGGAGACGGCGAGGATACCACCATAGGCGTACTGCCTGACGAAGCAAGAGTCACAGTAGGCGAAGCTGCCGGAGCTACGCCCGTAGCGGCAACGTCAGATCGAAGTGAAATCTCGTGACTAGATGGTTCGGCCGGACTTGGCGTCACTAAAATAGGTCGTGTAACCGCGTAGGTAATCGTAGTAACCGGGCCCGAGGACATGGTCGCACAGACCGAAGGAACCACAGAGGTGGTACCCGGTAGAGCAAAGTCCGCCGTTGAAAAGCCAAAACTGGAAACGGACCCAGAGGAACGAGGGGGTCGCGGTGGACCAACCATACGTGGACATCACTTCCAAAGGAGTTAGTCCTTGGGCTTCCATTCCTGTGATGACTTCTTCAATAACCGAGATTTGACCAGGGGTAAGCTGTCGCTCACCAGTGACTCGACTGAAATTAGTGTCTCCAGGTTGCAGTGGATTGACCGAGTTAACGAAAGGCAAAACTCGGTATTCTGCCATTCCGTCATTAGAGTTTCGCCAAATAAGCGTGATATCAGGCCAGGCCGGCGGTTGATGGCCAGAACCTACCAGAATTTCGCAATAGACTTCCCAATAGACGGGAAGGCCAGCCGTTACCAGTTCGAAAACTCGGCTTGGATCATAGGTAGGACTTCCCGGATCCATAGGAGGGCCAACCACGTAGATATGGTGTCTTGGCTGTTCGACTCCTTGAGGGGATTCACGAATAATGGCCATAATCCGGCGTATAGCCTGTTTCGTCAAGACTTGGATGTACGGTGGAATTTGAATAGTCATGACCACATCATGTACGTATTCCTGGGTCTGGTCATCAAACCAATCATTGTACCGATTTTGGACCAAAACGTCTTCCAGCTCGAACCGATTAAGGTCGGGGGTATACCCTGAAGGACCAGTGGTACCATTTGAATACAGACGACTGTCCCAGATGAACCGAAGGGCTTCCTCATAGGACCGCTGTGGAATCTGAGGGTACCATCGTTGCAATTCTTCAGCACTGGCAGGGTATCGAGGCTGGAGAGTAGGTTGGACCGGAGGCAAAGTGCCCTGCATACGTACCAATGGAGGCACTGATGGCGCACTGGCCTGCAAATTGCCTTTAACCGTATTTGGTTGAGTCCCAGTTGACGTCGGTGAAGTAGAAGTCAAAGATAGCTTCGCAATCGATTGGGCCAACGTCTTCAGACCAGGAGCCAGCTGGTCAAACAGATTAGACGGGAGGACGTCAGCACTTCGGATGAGATTCTTGGGTCGGCGTGGACGCGCCGCTACCTCTAGCATCCGACGTAGCAGCCACCTGTGCAGTAGGTGACAGCGCTTCGACTTCAGTACTCAATTCCGTTTGAGCCGGGACTCCAGGTTCAGACACCTCTGGTTCCTGAGCGTGAAGTTCAGGCACCTGCGGTGTCGAGTCAGAATCTGGATGTAAAGTCCCAGGTTCGGCTGGTAGATCGACCATGGGTTGGGCAGGCACCTGGGTCACTGTAGGCGCCGAGCTCATCGGAGCCGAAGTGAACACAATAGGCGGGTTATACCGATCCCGAGGATTACCTGTGCCTGGGATGAAATGAGTCAGTGGAGGAAGCACCTTTGGTGGGGGCGGCAAGGCCAAATCCCGTTGAAGGCGACGATATTCCTCGATAAGAGACTCTTCCGGTGCCAAGACGGACATATTGATAGAAGCATCGCGATCCACGCTGGATGTCAATGATGGGGAGCGTTGGAGGCGCTCCTCAGCATGGGCGTATTGCCTGGCTTCGTCTTCGTCCATATTCTGTGGAGTTCTGTTTGGATCCGCTGGGTGGAGTTTTCCCATTACCAGAGAATACCAATTGAAATCCAACCCATTAAAGCGCCGGCGTAACAAAGGAAACGCCAACTCAAAATAGTTCCGCAATAGCGCCAGCAGAGGAACCCAAGCTACTCTCCGCGAAGGTTGGGCGCGATTTCCACCTAGATGTTCCGGAACCAGGAGAGACCAGGCGAATTGCCCCACATATTCCCGGATAGCATCACCTTGCTGGTTCAAATATATGCGCATTTCGCGTTGCAACATACATTGATTCTCCGTAGACGTGCCCGTGAATGCTGTTGCAGTGGTCGCTTGGACCAACGGGCCAATTGCACCGCGCGCCTCCTGATTTGCTCGGGCATTTGTTCGGTGATCAGGCCCAAAGGTATGGATAACGGCCCCCAGGTAAATGGCTTGAGTCCATTCCCGGGCGGCTAGACCATTGGCCACTGCTGTCAAAATACCATAGATGGTAAGAATGTCCGCGAAGGCATATTGTCCTTCTCGAGTATAGGGAAACAACAGGAGTCCCCAGAAATCAGGGTCCCGCATCAGTTTTGGAGAAACCAGTCCGAAACCCAGAGCAAGAGCGTGTAGCCCAATATGTTGCTACGCCACATAAGGTCCAAGAGGAAGACCGGACAGGTCCTCCCAAGAAAGTCTAGGCCATTCTGGCTGGTCACGACGCGTCGCTGCTCGAAAGTTGATCGCATGGCGCACCACTTCCCCAAGTTCTACAAGGGAAGTTTCCATTCCCCTGATGCCACAGAACCGGGCAAGCCGTAGCATGTCGTGTAGACAGCCAGCAGTCACAAAATATACAGTTTCTGGCGGTTGCAAAATCATTTGCAATAAGTGCAAGACTGGATAAAAGTCATGAGTAGATCCCAGAATCTCGCCAAGGAGAATAAGGTAGACACTGGGATTGTCAGAAGGGACCGGACCGGCCAACTGAAGGACAGTTAATGTGGCCGCTGTGTCGTTTCCAAATTGGAAACCGGACCCACCTTCAATGTCAAATGCCAGCAACACCCGTTTGGCGATACATGGCATAAATGTCAGAAATTGCAGTTGTTAATTGCATAAGACTGTTAATGATAATGGCAGAATTAAAATGAGCAGGCACCTGGAGAGCCCAAACATCAATACGATGATGCCGCTGTAGGACTTCCTGGTTGACCAACCCTTCTGCCACCGCCGTGAGGGCTCCGCGAGCAGGGTCATCAAATTTAGGCTGCTGATTTGTAAGCAGATGGTCGAAAAGGTTCTGCCAAAGCAGCTTGAGCAATTGAATAGCCGGGCTGGCCGCGGGGCGAAATTGCTCGGGAGTGCTAGCAATGTCCTCGTTGACGGTAGGGTGAGGGAAAGGCGATTTGCTCTTCTTCTGCCGTTGCAGGTTCCTGGTCACGAAGTTCACGAGGCTCAACGTGAGGTCGCCGGACAGGCAACTGATGTTGATGCCCCTCGGAGACAACCGGGATGTGAACAATCAAGTTGTCCATACCGGCCGCCAAACGGGGCTGGGCATGGGCCGAAGCTGGCTGTTTGGAAGCCTGAAGTGGCTGAGTGTCCGCATCGGTTGATGGCGCCTAGGCCTGATTTTCCTCATCGGCTTTAGATGTAGAATCGTCAGCTTGAGGTGTCTGGTCGCTAGGACCGGTACTCACCCCAGATGGTTCAGCGGGGCCAAAAACCACGCCTTCTGTCGTACCTTCTTCTTCGTCAGAAGATAAATCCACCAATGGAATGGATGGATTCTCTCCAGCGGCAGGTTCCGTAGATGGAGGTTCGCCACTGGTAGCAGATGCCGCTAGCGGAGATTGATGAGGAACCGGCGAAATCGATGGCAATAAGGTAGGCGACTTAGGCGATTTCGACCCTTTCTTCTGTCGATTCTTCTGACGACGACGAGATGGGCGAGTATCCTGTCCAGCAGAAGGTGCTGACGGAGTTTCGCTGGCCGACTGGGCCTGTCGTGATTGAGCCATACGTAAGTTGGCTTGACGCGCTGCGTTCGTGACGAAGTCGGAACCGGATCGGATTGAGGAGATTCCAACGAATAAATCTGATCAAGAGTCTCCTGCCGTTGTGCTTGAAGCCAACGAATTTGTTCGTCAATATCAATGAGCTTTTGTTGAGCTCGAAATTGTCCTGAAGTGGGCGCGTCAGACGGACCCGTCGCTGTCTGAGCGCCCCGTTGAAGGGATTGTGAAGGCGATGAAGCAGCCTTCTTGCTTTTCTTGCCGGCACTGGGCTTTTCCGCTTGCCCTGTGTATCCACCATCACCAAGGGCCGTTGCGGAGCGCTTGGCTCGCTGCTCGTTTCTGGAGGTCCCTTCAGTCCCAGATGTTGATAACTCAGCCGTGACCGGTGTAGGCTGAGCGCTGTGGCCAGACGTGGAGGGTAATGATGAAGTGCCCACACGCTCACGATCCGGCCTGTTCCTGTCATCAGCTCGTGGCGACTTGCCGGGAGCCTCGGGAACAGTACTGGTCGGAGGCGTAGGTAAGTCACTGGGCATGGGTTACCCACCAGCAGGGGGAGGCGTGGGGTGCTGAACTAGACGTCCCCGGAGCACGCCACTAGCTATCCCTGCAGTCTGTTGACCGACCACCGCACTGAAAGAAGGACCCACAGTGTCATGAGGCGAAACCACAGCAGGTCGCAGTGGAGCCGAATTGGCTGTAGAAGAAACCGGAAGCAGGTAAGTCCCAGCCAAGGCAGGAGAATAGGTAGGTTGGTGACCCATCGGCGTCGGAGCCGTGATTTCCTCGTCGACCGAGACCAGGCCAGACACGGACGGGAAGGTGGCCAGGTTATTGGGGTCCACGGGATCCTGTTGACCGCCAGATGAGTCACGATTGACTCCTTGTCGTTGAGAGTTACTCGCCATGCTGGTAGAGAAATGCGCTGAAATAGCTGATTTGACAGGAGATTTGAAGCTCTCCAAATGACTACAATTTGATCCGGGAAAGAATCAGTAATGGAAAATGGCGTGAAGCCTGTTCTGACCTGAAAATAGCAGAAAAGTGTAGGATACAATCAGACGTAAAGCCGAAAATTAGGGCAAAAAAGAGGTGAAGGTGCATAAATATACAGAAGTGAACAAAACTTTTGGGAGGGGGAATTATAAACAAATAATATAAGTGGATTTATGGGTTGTGATAGGGGAAAAAAGTAGAACTTTACCCACCCAACTTATAAAATTTGAGAAACCACCCCCCAAAAGGTGCAGGACCAGCAGGTACGTGACTTTAGTGGCCAACTAAAAACACAGACATACGTATAGACTGAAATGCAGTTGCAGACAAGGCAGGCTGCTAGGCCTACAAAATGACCAGCATAAACGTACGTATACATATATACACCTGCAAAGGTACACAGCAAAAGACACAATACGTATATATACACTTTAGGGGGTCCCCACTAAGCGACAGAGAATTAATAGTGGAGAAACTTACCCTATGCACCCAGAAAAACACAAACGCATAACTACCGTAAGACCTTTTCAATTGGACAGAAAAAGACACGTGTATACGTATAGTGTAAAACAGAAAAACAAGGCCCTAATAAAGGCGTTTAGCCCGGCAAGTCTGAAACTACAGTAATCCTGCTTTCACTGATTGAGGCGCAAGGCCTGATTCTTGACAGGACGATCAAGGTAAGGCTTCAGCTTCTCAATGTGAATGATTTCAGGTGTTGACTGGGCTCCAACTTTCTGGATCTTGAAGTTTACTTCCGACAATTTCTCCAGAATCCTATACGGACCATCGTACTTCGGACGAAGCTTCTGGCACATGCCGGATGGAGCTGCTCCCGTGGTTTTGCGCATAACCAGCATGCCTGGATAGTAGTGGATCGGATTCACCTTCTTAGCGAAGGCTAAACGGTTTTTCTGCGCCGAAGCTTCCAGCACCTGGCGTGCTGCAGACCACGCCCGATAGAGGGCTGACAAATGTGAACGCTTGTACTGATCAAAGTTCTGTACTACTTCGTCATTTCGACCGTCAAAGAAAGTGTCCAATGGAAGACGCAGATCATGTCCGGTCATGAGGAAATGGGGACTGTCCCCCACAGAACTATGAATGGACGTCCGGTAAGCACAAAGCGCCCACGGAAAGTGGTCATCCCAATTGGTCCGGTAAGCATCCACATATTTGCTGAAAATGGTACGGAGTGTCTTATTCAGCCTTTCGACAACTCCGTTAGCTTGCGGATGATAAGATGTTGTTCGTTGCAGTTTTGATCCACTAAGCTCGCCAAGAGCGGTAAACAACTTCGACAAGAAGTTCGTCCCACGGTCAGATAATAGGTGAGAGGGCACGCCCCATCTTGCTACAAAACCGTTAAAGTAGTAGTAGGCTACCGTCTCAGCCGTTTCGTCAGGCTTCGCAAAGGCTTTTGCATACCGGGTAAAGTGATCCACGATTACAAGAATGCACGTATTACCACGGAGCGTCGGGTTTTTTGTGCAATGCATAACATCAAGACTGACCAGTTCGAGGGGACGGTGGACACGAATGTCGTTTTGCAATCCAGCCTGCGGACGCATAGGTCCTGGATTGAACTTAGCACATACCTTGCATGTGCGGATATATTCGGCGAGATCTTGCGCCATGGTCGACCAATAATAGCGCGAAGCTAAACTCGCATAGGCGGCTTTGTGGCTGCGGTGACCGCCAACCATAAAGCCAGAGTGTACCTCATCCATAATCATTTCAAGATAGCTCTGAGGGACCGCAATTACCTTGAAGGCATTGCCCCGACAACGACCCCTCTCATCAAGATGCCATCGAAACAGCAATCCATCTTGGATGAAGTAGATTGCCGAAGCTTTTTCAGGAGCACCAATTCCTGAGGATCCTTCGGTTGAACCTGTCGTTCAATGAGATCGAACAGAGGCCTGAATTCAGGGTCTGTCCGTTGCTCGCGTTTCCAGGTGGCTACCGTCGCTTCGGACGTTATGGCGCTGACGGCCGGCGGGTACATGACGTCGGTCAGATCCATTTCTAGCTCGGTGGGCTTTTCATGCGATGGTAGGCGTGATAGAGCATCAGCGACTACGTTTTCGCGCCCTGGCCTGTAGTCGATGATGAAATCGAACTCTTGTAATCGTAAGGCGAACCGAGCCTGACGACCAGCACCCAAAACGGACCGATTGCTGAGTAAGTCCTTGACCGCCATATGATCTGTCCGAATTATGAATAGCTTGGCTGAGACATAGTGCCGAAACTTTTGACATGCCCAAACTGCTCCCGCTCCCTCCAGGTCCGTTGCAGAATAATTCCGCTTGTAGGAAGTGAGACTTCGACTGGCATAAGCCACAGGTCTAGTCACCACAGTCCTTGCCACTCCCGGGTTTTTGGCGCTGCGAGGCACAGATACGGGCTATTCGAGAACAGCCCCCAGGCCGTTATGGCTGGCGTCCACTGAAATGATAAAGACTTTATCAAAGTCCGGATAAGCCAAAACCGGCGCCTGAGTTAGGATCCTTTTCAAAGCCTCAAATGCCTGCTGACGAGCGGTGGAAGCGGTGTGAAACAAATGTTGTCCTTTCCCGGTCTTGATGATCTAAATCTACCTGCCAATAACCGGCAGCCAAATATATTGACGAAAAGATGGCTGTACCTTTAAGTTGATCCATGATCTCGTCGAGTTTTGGCAGAGGGTAATTGTCCTTCTTCGTGACCTTGTTGAGCCTTCGATAATCGATTACCAGCCGCGTGGTTCCATCCTTCTTGCCGACGGGGATGCAAGGAGATCTCGGGATCCACGACGGTCACCGGGCGTCTACATCGCCGGGTGGTCCAGCCGATAGCGGAGATGCTGGTAAAACGAGGGCAATGGGGCTCCACCCTCGATCACGCATGCCACTTGAGAGAGCTCATCCACCTGGAGCTACGGGTACTGCTTGGCCCAAATTGGCGCCCTTGGGCAAATCGATAATTCGGTCGCCCCCGTTGTATACCCGAATATACGTAACCTTAGGGAGTTACCTCGGAGGACTCCAGGCTGGGGGGGTACACACCGCGATTCTCAATCACATCCGTGTCAGGTTCATAGTAGACGAGCATGGACGTATCCCTTATGAACCGTTCTTCAATTTCTGGACGAACGGGGACAAAGACGCTCCACTGTTCTTGATGGAATTCTCGTTCACTTACCGAAGACACATAAGGTTACCGCAGAGGTCACTTCAATGCCATAAGCCGTCGTTTTTGCTTGCAGTTCAGTCCGGTTGAGAAACAACACACGGTCACCGGTTGCTGCCGATGTCTCAATGTAACCACCATGGGGGTGAACCGTAAAGTCCAGTGCGGACAGGAAGTCAAATCCTAGGAGGACTTCCTGTTGAAGGGTAGGGACCACATAGAACGAATGGGTTGTTTAGAGATTCTTCATTCGCAAAGTTATTTGGAACTGACCAAAGATTGTCAGCTGGTTGCCTTCACCTGCGGCTGAAATAGATGACAACGAGGTAACGCCCAGATGGGTCATCACACAGTCCTTGATCTTTCCGTAGAATGATTTGGAGATGAGTGACACAGTCATACCCGTGTCCACCATGGCTAAGGCTGCCACCGGTCCGACATGGACGAGTACGTACGGAGCATGGAATAAGGCAATCTTTGTAGATTTTTCACCGCCGAAGAACACCTTCCTTGGCGACGAGCTGCTTTGGACGGCATTACGTATACCGTCCGACAAGGCCAGCAACTCATCGCTCACCATAGGTTGCTTCTGTGTACGTATCACCGATGTCGACTGACCAGTGTCCGAAATTACTTCAGCTTGACCCTGGTTCGCTGGGTCGGATTCGGCGCTCTCAGTATCGCCCAAAAACGTAAAGTCTGCTGCCGTGAACCCTTTGGGTTTCTGAAGATAGGATTCCAGGATTTCTTCAAATTCATCCATGCGTTGGGCTAAATGTTCGGTAGCAATATGAGCTGCCGCTTTGAGCCGCTTGCTGGAATTTTCGAGTTTACGGGCTTCCTTACAGAAACTCGTTATGAGCATCGACCAAATTGTCCCAATATGCCAGTAGCATGTGTCGGCATCCAGATAACAAGGATCCAGTATCGGCGGGCCTTCGGCAGGAGCATTAGGACTCGAAGGATCTGGTGACGGCGGAGTCACTTTTCACCTCCGGGTTTTGCCACTGATCACTGGATCTACGAAGAGTTAAGTTCGGAAGCTGATTCTTGTCATCTTTCAAGCTCTTCATTTTCGAATTGGCCGCTTGGGCTCTAGTTTGAGAACCAGACGAAGGGGGGTCCCCGGGGCTCGTATCACGAGACCGACCCTTCTTCATTGGGTTTCGAAAGTCGACGAGTCCGCAGGAAGGTCTTCTCGAGTGGCTTGTTATAAAGGACAAGTCGCCGGGGAGGGGAAGAAACCTGAGTCCCAACAGATAACGACAGTCGCGACTTCCTCGACTGTTTGGACGTACTGTCCGGCTGATGTTTAGACACAGGGGGTGTGTCTTGACCAGGAAAATCGTTGCCCTTCGATTTAATTCCGATTTTCCTCGTTTCTCGAATTGTCGTAAAGGGGTGGGAAGTTCCTCTGGTCTAATCGGTTCGCTAGGAACCGTCCCAGTCGCACAGGCCCAATGTTGACATTCATGAGGAGGATAACCCATCATGTAGGTCCAGCCGCTTAGGCTACCCTCCAAGTGCGATGATGAATCAGAAAAGTCTTGCAGGGAGTCATTGTCTGCCAACATAAACACTTGCCCCTGTAGTAGAGCAGACCGTCCACCTTTACGTGAAGGCGACTCCTGTGGGTACGGGAAGGTGGGAGACAGAGGAACCATTGGGGGCCCACCAGTAAATAAGACCAGGTTAACCTGAGGAGGGAGCGAGGACTGATCGCAATCCCGCTCCCCCACCACCATTTCCCTAGTCCGGGTGGTTGCCGGATCCTCCCTTGCCACCTTGCCCACCAGGTCGAGGCTTTTCTTGCCGTAAAACTTCTTAATACCGCCACCACCGCAGCTAGTAGAGTCACGTCCACCTGATTTGACAGGCGGAGAATCTTAGCTATAAATTGTTATCTATGAAGCAAACTTCTTTGGTTGGCAGACTACCTTTCCATAAAATTTTCGTATCACAGAGTGCGCATGAGCAACACTTCAAAACTTATTTAAGGTGCTGGTATCCTTTTGTGCAGCGCTTTTGTGGTGTTTTTGAAACGCTATAACTTTCGCAATTTTGGGAGTTGCAAAGAGTTGCAACATTTTGGGAGTTGCAACATACATCGTTTTAAAGCTTATTATCTGTACATTCACATGAGCTTATAGAACTGGCAAAATTAGCAAAAAATAGCAGAAATTTTCTGTCATGCTGACATCTAACAGGAAGAATATAGACCAAAAGTTTTTGAACATCGATTTCTCAAAACTGAAGAATTGGCCAAAAGTTCTTTGTGTGCCGCGATATGAAGGACATATGGGCCGAGGGACGTTTTTTGGATTTGGCTCAGCAGGTCTTAACGTTCGTGAAAATCGGCCAAATGCAGAGTAACACGAAATTTCGCAACTCCGCATTGAGTTTTCTTGCTACTCAATATGTTTTAGCCCAAACCAAGAAAAACGTCCCTCCGCAGAAGTGCGAATTTCGATTCTGCCGAAAATCTACGGAATCCGGTGAGTAGTTTTTGAGAAATCGATGTTCGAAGCAAAATAATCGCAGTTTTGCCAAAATGGGTTTTCGGCCAAATCTCTAGCTGAAAGCAATAAAGTCCAGCTAATAGGCGTTCATAAAATGTGCATTTGGACGATGTATCGATTGAGCATAACTAAGCCAATTTTGTCCTTAAGGTGGTGATTCCTTTTGGTGTCATCAACTTTGAAACGTTATTACTCATTCATTATTTGGAGTTAGAAACCCATCTTAATATCAAACTGTAGCTTTAAATTTTCTCTTTTTAATGAATACAATGAAATTAATTTTGGTTTTTCGAAATTATTTTACTGTATTTTAGAAGGAAAATAATTTTCCGAATTTTTTGCAGGCTGAAATAAATTTTTTCGGGAGACGTCGGTTATATCAATCGATACATCTGTCAAATAGCTGGGGACCCTTTTTTAATTATTCAGAAATCGCTCTTCGTTGTGGAGAAATTAGCAAAAAGGTATGCGCAACCTGGATTTTGTCTACTTTTCCAAACTTTGGCAAGCGACCATGTTCGCTAGAAAGCCGCAATCGGGGCAACTAAAAAAGGGTCTCGGGGTAATTTAGTACAGAACGCATCTGCAAAATGGAAGTCCTTCACATTGCATAGGAAATGCTCCACAATCCCCAGAAAAAAATTGGTCGTGTTTTTGAAAAAACTACATTTTTTAAAACTACAGCTAGTAGGATAGCAATTGGATAACGATCATGTCGCAGATAATTGGCCTCTGTAGGGCCTTTAAAATGATACCCTTGGTTTGATATTGCGGCATGTGCAGCTCGAGAAATAATGGATTATTTGATTTCTCCAGAAATGACAAGTTTTCAATGCCAAAATAAGAAAATCGGTTATATCTCACGATAGCGAAAAGCTAGAAGGCTACTTTAAAAAGCAAAAATGTAGAGCATAATGAGACCTTTCGAATGAATGTAGTTACAACCATGCAGCTGCTGTTCAACAGTCACAAATTGGCTAAAACCGACTTGAACGCAAATGTTGAATTTTTGAACCGGGATTGCGCAGAGGGTGTTAGAACGCTAAAATAAGTGTTTTTGGAAAGTTTCGTAAAATTCCGACTTGGTTTGTGCCGTAAACTAACAGAAAGCACCAAAAGGAATCACCACCTTAACATATGGCAGTAATTTTGAAAAAACTGATTTCCTCGAAAATGTGTAATGAAGTGAGCAAGATCAAAACTCTGATCTGTCCCAAACTCTAAACTCTCTAAACTCTTCTTCTTTACACGGAAGGTCAGCACGTCTGTTCGCAATGAAGCAGACTTAAGCACCAGATCTCTGAAAGGTGGTGTTCCAGAATCAGAGATTCTCTGCGGCCAACCTTGGTAGGGGTTTTTGTCGGTGAGTTCGTTTGAGGCTTCTGAGTTGATTTCCAATCGGACAGCAAGAGGGGTCAGCACTTGCTTTCTTGATGAGCACTGGATTTGGTTGAGTTCTTCCTCACTGGATCTTCGGTTCTTTCTTGTGGCTAGTAGTTGCACGGTAAACGCACCGTGTGTGAAGGCTAACTCGCCTGTGGCTGCTTGTAAGAAGCTAGACGGTAAACGCACCGTAGTTGAAGGCAAACGCGCCTTTGTTGCTTGTAATAAGACTCGGTAACTAACACACTGATAATTTAATAAAAACACTACAATTACAATTCGTACAATTCTGTGCGTTTAAACTAACAGTTACTACAATACTAACGATGAGGTTACAATACAATCAGATACAGTACAGGTTTACTGTACCAGAGTTGCCGGATATTTTCCCTTCCTAGGTTATTATTAATATTATTCCAATTTGGAATAATATTACAAACTTTGATTAAGTTATTGGGACAAGGTCGATACTCTTAACGCCTTCTACACCCTTCTACTCTATTAACTCTTTCTAACTCAATTTCCCTATATGCTGTGTGTTGCCCTATATGCTCGTGCTTTGTTACTCTTTATACGTCCCCTTACAATAGGACTGTCAAACTAATATCACAATAAACTAAGTTACTAATTATTAACCTAGGGACGGTCTTTGGGTGAGCCCCTGAAAGTCGGACACTGCTTTCGCTCCGACACTCAGTTCAGGGATGCTATGTGGGATAGGAATTTGAGGAACGCGAAACCGTTGGGGGTTTTGGATGTCCTTCCTTACTTATCTCTAATTAACAGAAAATTACTACAATTATACAATGACTGATCTTCTTGTCTTCGTTCGGGACTGGAACTTCTGGGGATTAGTTTCGAGACAGGGGAAAAACGATTTGCAGGGTAACAAAAATGATGCTCAAAAGATTAAGACCCATTTTTGAGTAGTTTAGATCTGACAGTTAGATGGTGGGATTTGACAAAAGTTCAGGTTCACCCAATGATCAGGTTTGAAGTGCTCGCTACGCCGTCTCCGCTCTCAATCCAACAATCTTGCTACTGCCGGTCAATGTACCTTTCCGAGGTTCCAAAATATGACCAAATCTATAGACTTCCACTGGTTATCTGACTAGGACTGACTCCGTCCTCTACTGATTCCACAAGTTACTGCTTCCGAATAGGCTACTGATATAAGTATCGCTTAAGCGTCCAGATCCGGCAAGACAGCGTTGGCTTATCGTCCGCACCTGAATCAAATGGGTTAAAACCCATTAGTACAAGGTCACGGTGCGGGAATCGAACCCAGCAACCATTACTCGTTCTTTCGCTTTCCTGGCCCAAAATGTGCATTTTGGGCCCTATTTGAACTTGTGAATTGACGAAATAACACAAAACCATTGGCTATTGCCTTTTGACAAAATTAACTGTTCTTAGTAAATTCTTGTCATAAAACAGGCCTTCTTGGCCATTTTAGATTACAACTTGTTGGTTTTGATTAAACTTGAGATAATTTTTCGCGTAGACAAAACGATTCATAATGTTCTCACGTCTGGACCCAAATTAGGTCTTACTGACTTGCAATTAGACGAAACAATTCTTACAAATGCATAAACTTCGCTTATTTGAAAGCCTCGCTAGTTTCTGTCCTTTTCTTGCACAAACCGGGCCGCCTGGCCCGTCTTAGATTAATACAAACGAATTCTGACAGAAACTCACAGGTTTGCTTGAACAGATTAAATGACCGAACAAAACTTGCATTTCTGGCCTAGTTCTGGCCCAATTTCGTTGATTTGCCACGGGAAACAGGCTTGTTTCCCGTGGCCCACTGCTAATCTTAAACGTATACAAAACCTGATGTTTTTAAGTGAATTTCTAATGTTGGAAGATGGTCAAATATTTGTTATTTACTGTAATTGACCTAGCTACTGCCTACCTACCTAAGTACATTAACTACCAAAACCTACCTAATACTAACTTATGAATTAATATTGCTGATTATTTAACTTATCATTTTATGGCTAATCAGTTTTCCTACCTATATTGATAAAATAGATTATTATGCTGCTTTGTGGGTGAGTTTTTGCACATAATTAGTTTTAACTGCTTTCTTACCAAAAATGCAAAAACTCACTCACTCACTGTCTCAGCAGCCATTTTACGCAGTCCTTACTTACCGACCTACCGACCTACCGAACTACGTCTACTTCTAAATCTACCTGCCCCCTTATCCTAGTGCCCTAACAGGGGACGTGCCGAACCGCTATTCGATCCGGTGCTGGCAACCCCAGCAGCCAGCCGAGTGATAGACGCGCAATCTACCACCCTTTCACACGAGCACATAATTGCATTCGTGCAAAACTGGCATATAAATTAACGGAATTTCGATGAACACGGATTTAGGTGAAAGTTATATATTTTTGTAGAGCTTAAAAAACTGAGCATTTTTTGTGCTTACAGCACCAAAAAATGTTAAGTAATTAGTGAGAAAAACATAATTAAAGTTTGGTTCCACATATGCATAATTAACACATATAATGTACTAATTGAACTGCACACGTGCTAATTTGCTACATTGCTTTCTTATATAGGCTAGCTTGAACTGGTTCTAATTGTAACCCGTTAGCTCAATGGAAGAGCACTGGACCTATTAATCCAGAGAACCTGAGTTCGAACCTCAGTACGGGTCTACTTCTTTTCTTTTAGTTTAGTCCGTCTTTTGGTCTTTGACATGGGAAGTTGAGTGATTACGGTAACGACCGTGAGCCCATGATAAGTTTTAGGCCAAGACTATTAATATCCCTATTCTAACTAGACTTAACCATTTCCCTAATTATTAAGAACGCCGGATAATTAATACAACAAGACTGCAACTATTTTGTTACCTAGAACTAATTTAAACTGCCAGTCCGCTAATCGGACATTTGTTATAAGGCTTTACCTAGAACTAACTAAACTACCAGTCCGCTAATCGGACATTTGTTGTGAGACTCTTACTAGTGACAGATTTCTACCTATTTTATTCATTATCCACTTGTCTATTCTGGTTAGTGTTAGATTTCATGGTTGCGGCTCATCCGTCCCCTAATCGCAGGGCAACCTACACGGATGACCGGAAATCCGACAGATCTGCAGACCTAATAGGTGGTCCCCGTGACCCTAGGCTGCAGAATCTGCTCTAACCGTCAAGCAGAACAATATTAAAGCCAAATTTTAAACTGGATTCACTCCGAAACAGGCAATTTCACATCAGACACGCGTCTAAGCTTTAACTGAGATAAATCCCCTAATTAGTTGCGAATAGGTGCCAAATTGCTACTCAATTTGGCCCATTTCCTGCCTAATACCTGAGCAATTACACATTCATCCTGGCATTTCCAAAACCCTTATCAAACAAAGGGGGTTTACATGGTCCGCCCTCAATCACACTCACAGTCACACAATTTTGGTTGAGAATTCACACTTAAACGGGGCTAAACTTGGAACCTCATAATCCATAAGGAATTTACCCAAGAAGCCAACTACGTAAATTTAGGGTTCACATTCACACAATTACGAGCACAATCACACCAACAGTTACATAATCAGCAGAATAACATAATACAAATCCTAACTCTTTCCTACCTAAATCTACCTATTCTACCCATTCTTTGTATGCACATTTTTGTTGTAGTTTTGGGATCAACGGGTCTCCGTCTGGAGCCCAAAGTTTGTAAGTTTATAGCTTTAACCAAGACTGGAACTTTGAAACTTTGAAAGTTTGATGGAAAGCTAAACGAGTAATAATTGCTCGGCAATTATTACTAAACAACACAATCATTTCCGCTAAGGACAGCTTGATTAAATTAATATAGGGGAAGCCGGCCATTCCCCTCAAAAAAACTAAATAGTTAATGATTAAAACAGTTTTTGGGTTTTAACTCCTATTAATTTTAGGTAGCCGACCTACACAAGCAACATAACACAATTACAGACAATGTTTTTTTAACTTCAGTAGTGCCTAACTTCATGAATATGGCCGGCAATTCCTAATTGCCGGCTGTGGGGAGAATTATTTCCTAGACTTAACTCAATTCAGAACACGAGGTCGTAACCAAGGGACCTCCTACCTCAACTCAAGGGTGGGTCCCCACTCAAAATCCCTTCATTACTAAATAACCCCAAAAATTGTGAAAAAAGGAAAAAAGTCTGGCCACGAGGGCTCACTGATTAAAAAGGTAAAAAGAACTGGCCACGAGGGCTCGCTGATTGAAAAGTGAAAAAACTGGCCACGAGGGCTCGCTAAACAAAAGGAAAAAAAACTGGCCACGAGGGCTCGCTGATTAGAAACAAAACAAAAAATACTGGCCACGAGGGCTCGCTAATTTTGGACTAATGATGAGCCAAAAAGGCTACAATTTGATAAAAATTAAAGGCCCGAAGGCCGAAAACCCATAGTAAAAATAGGCCAAAAAGGACCTTCTAAAAATTAGAAAAATGCGTTTTCTGTGTGAATCTGGCCGAGCATAATACGCTCAAATGGCCCTAGTTCGTGTGTGTCTTTGCTTCGTGTAGGCTTAGTTCATCTCCTCTGACCTGTGTGGGCCAGAGGAGGTCCTAACTCGTGGTCCTATGGGGGGTGAAAAGTGCGTTGGGGATTCTCCGGCCAAAACGCTGGCACACCAGGAGACGCACTAGAGAAGGGGGGATACACGGCCGCTCTCGGCCGGAGCTGAAGCAAAGACTGACTGGAAATTTTGAATTTCCAGTCAGTCTACCTCACGCCTGTTGGCGGTTTCTTTGAGGTGGACGGGATTTCCAGACTCTTCTGGAAATCCCCTTTGTGGGTGTAGACCCGACGTGGGCTGTTTGCACGCCTGGCCCACCGGAATAGAGATTTATGGGGGGTCTAGAATTATGACCCCTTTGTGTGCGAAATTTCCAGAGCTGAATCTCCAGAAACTTTCCAGACTTTTTGGTTAACACGTAAAGGTAACCAAAGGGGAAAGTTTCTGATAAAAATATAAATTTTCATGAAAAGAAAAATGAAACAGTGCAGAATAATGGCCTCTCAGGGCCCAATATGAAAAAATGAATCTTAAGTGTTACTGTTACTGTAAACTGTTATAAAATTTGTATTTTATATTTTTCAGGCGCTCCCTTATTCACTGGCCCCTTTCTCTTCCTTTTAGTCATGATTGTTCGGCCAGGAACAAGGGAGGCCGCCTTGTTAATCCCAGCGACAATTGCTCTCCCTCACTAGCGCTGGAAGCTCCTACCGTAAGGAACAGGAGGGCAATTGTTGCGCAAAAGTTGTGCATACGAAGAGTTACATATTTTTCTAGCTAACAAAAATAACATATTAATAATCTACGCACGTAACTACCTAAGGTCACTTATTTTCTTTTTATTTAAACAATTTGGGAGAGGGTTACGCCCCCTCCGAACCTATTGTCACCTATGAAGTGTACACTAAGTCTTCCTCTGCGAGGCAAATCTTCGCTGGGAGAGGGCCAACAGAAGCCCAAGAATGGATAGGGGATGAATGAAAACATGAATGGGCGTAACAACAAGTGTTTGTTACGCCCACTTAAGGGGTTTACGTAAGGTTAAAATTAAAGAATTAAATTTTAAAGTTACAAAACTATTTTAACCCATAACTTTCGCAATATTGGGAGTTAAAAGACCGGGTTTGGATTTTTGGAACCAGGAAGAAATTGCCTTTCAGATGAACCTAAGTTATATTTTAACTCAAAATCATCAAAATTCATTAATTATTGCCTAATTAACACTAATTAGGCCTAACTAGCACATATTAGTGCTCCAAAACCCTATTTCATACACCTAGCTACGAATAATTAAGTTTAGATGACCCATCTTCCAACGCACAACTGTATATGTCATGTTTAACTGCATTTTCTGTAATAATTCACTACCTTTTTGAGTGATACCTTTGATAAACTTTCCTCTTCACTAGTATAAGTTTACTTTAAATGAAATTTAGAACCATTTTCAAGTAACAGGAGGCCCGTGAAGGCCTGGGGAAGAGTAACGACTCCTCCGTTAGTTGATCAAAGGCTAT
>JASAND010026937.1:0-29168 GCA_030248195.1 Trissonchulus latispiculum
TCGGGTTGGGAGGAGATCAAAATGGTCGAAAATAAAATTTTTTCAAAAGTAGTCAAATTTAGTACGGAAATGAAATTCCTAAGCGAGCTGAGCAACACATGAAATAGAACTGCGGGGGCGTAGGCAGAGGGGGGCCGGGGAAGGGAATTTTTTACCCCGAAACTCATTTTGCCCCAAGGAAATTTTTCCGTGTCGAGAAAATTTTACGAAAATTTTCGCGCCAGGGCGCGAGAAATTTATTTTTTCAGAAAAATCTAATTTGTACCTCAAATTACAGAGTTATATTTTTCTAAAATTTTAGTAAAATGTGCTCTAAAATATAGATTTCAATTATCACTTATTCTAAACTTGTCTGGCTTCTAGCTGGGGGCTACCACTTGATACTCCCGACTATTTTATCTGAAGATCTAACCTTTTGACTTATAGTCTCGCAAATTTGTAGAAATTGTTGTCTAAAAATGAGAAAACAGAAAGACATGATTTCAGTAAGCGAATTTTAAGGAATTTGAAATATAGCAAGGTTCACAAAAAAAAAATCGAATTTTTGCTAGCAATTTCGCAAATGAAGTCCGATCGAAAAACTTTTGGTACGTATGGAACAGTGGCTACCCCCTCTACATATGGTGCAAATTTCATGCCGGTAGCCCTCGTGTAGCGTGAGTAATTGAAAAATTTTTGTGATTTTTTTTGTGAACGAATTCACAAAAAAAATCACTCGTTCACAAAAAAATCACCACCGGATCAGATCTCAGGATATAGCTATGATATTTTTCTTTTCGTGCATAAATAGAGCATAGTCCATAGATGTTCGTACGTAAAATTTGGGACCCCCAAGTTTTTTTTTTGAACAGGCTGAACTTCAATTTTTGGTTCTCTCATTTTGAGTCCAAAGTAGCTTCGCAGACCAATGTGCTTGACCTTTTCCCGTGATACCAGGAAGCTAGGAATCCACTTATTTTGTGTTCTATTGCTCTAGTAAGCACAGAACAAACGAAAACGGCGGAGTAATTTCATATCTGGAATGGTCACGTGACTTTGCCTAGGGTCACGTGACCTGGAGTCTGAGTCAATTGACTGACCAAAAATTTTATTTTAAGGTCCCAGAAGCCTAAAAACTCGCCTATATAGGTTTTTCGGTGCGTAGAATTCAGATTTGGCATTAGTTTTTAGGTAGCACAAGACCCAGATAGGTGATCCTGACTTCCACCTGGGTGCGGAGGGTCCGGGTCGGGTCCATCGGCCGGACCGTCTGTCAGAAGGGGGTTGAGGGTACACAAAACATGCTCTATAATAGGTTTTCCGGGTGACTGAGCTCGAATTTGGCATTAGTTTTACCCTAGCGGTTACCCCAGAGGCATTTTACAAAAGAAGTTGATAGTGATTTTTCTTTTGTGAACTTGTTCACAAAAAAAAATCATCCACCGATGGCGAATCCAGAGGACCTGGCAGGGAATCCAATATATGGTTGGATAGCTTGGAGTTAGGACATGTCACGGCCATAATATGGGGTACCTGCCCCATGATCCTGGTGAGTACCTGTGAAAATTTCAATTTGGTCCGGAGTTGTCCGAGGTCCAAAATTTTGGGTGATCCTTTATTTTGGGCACCCTAGTCGGAGGAGTTGAGCCTCGGCAGCCAATTAGAACTTTGTGGCTCGTACCATGCAAAAAATTTTCGGCTGCGGCTTGTTGTGGGCCGGCAAATCTGGGTGGGTGATTTTTTTTTGTGAATTTTCGGGGTGATTTTTTTTGTGAACCTTGCTATAGCACTATCCTTATTTATATATGCGATTGATTTGAATGTCTACATAATTTTTTGGGCGTCTTTCATTGTAAGCTTTTATTACATTTTTCAAAAAATCTCCAGCTTCTGGGGGCTCCGCCCCCGAACCCGATGTTGCTTCTTGTATTTATGTCCATGTATTAGGGATCGATCGGAACTCCAAAAAACTGGAACCGGAACCGGAACTGGCTTTTAAAACGCCGGAACCGGAATCGGAACCAGCTCTTTAACACTACTAAAATCGAAATTTTTTAGTGACGTTTTGGACAATTTTTGCAAAATTTTTTGCTTTTTTGTAGTTACTAGAACATTGTAATAACGTTTTGATTTATAAGCTTTTACATAGTTATTTCAATGCACGAACATGAAATTTGCTATTTATTAAGAGATTTTTACATCTTATAGCATAATTAAACTTTACTACATATATATATATATATAAAGGTTTTTAAGAACCCTTACCTTTTTATTTCCATCCATATTTTTTAGTAATTCTAGTTGATCTGCGCACTGGTTTAATTACTAAACTTGTGGCAATAAACTTAGTCATATTTAAAAGTCCAGTCTCGATTTAAACAGTTGTCTCGATTTAAACAGATTAAAAGATTAAATTTAAGCTAAAACTGACATTTGATTATACAACAGCGCACTCTATAGTTTTTAAGGAAATAGCATGAGTCGATTACAAGGCTTCAATAATTTCAATCCAGAACATTAGTTATCTTTATAACTTCACCAATTTAAAAGTATCGGCGGTCTTGTAGTATCTAATCTGAGTTAAGTATTATTTTTGTTTTATAATATAATAAAATTCATAACAGGGATACATTAGACATTATTATTACAAATTCTGACATTTAAATGATAATAGCGCCGCAGGCCAAAATTTTTGAATAAGTCATATTCTGGTTATAAGAGAATCGCAGTTCTTCAGAAAGTTTTAAAAGTTCAGCGTTTTTTCAAAATCGGATTCCATCAAATTTTCGTCATTTTTATTTTCTAGGCGTCATTTTTATTTGTCAACGTCAAAATAAAGTTTTGCGAAATACGAAGTTTGGTTTGATTTTAGGCTATATTAGTAATTTTAGTTAAATTTTACCTTGTTGGCGCGTGTTGCTTCATATTTCGCATTGTCGCGAATATATATATTTCTAACTTACGTACGTACTCATATATTTAATACAAATATCTGGTGTCTATGTATGTATCAGTCTTTGAGCATTAACAAGTGACGAGAACAACCCGATATAATGTATTATTACCACAGGGAGTCTGAGAGACTTGGGGCCACAGAAGTTGAAGAAATTTTTTGCTTTTTAAATGAAATCGTCCTTTAAATCTTTCTTTTCATTTTGCAGAAAAAGAAAAGTTTTAAAAGTTTACCCTTTTTGAAGGGAAAAATAAGAATTTTTTGCTAAACTCACTCGCAAGACATTTTAAGCTTTTTCTATCCAAAAATCTGGTGAAAACGTTGGAAATATACGTATATATATATACGCGCTCACGAAATTTTGTTGACATGCCTTTTTCTGTTTTTCCTGTTTGCTTTTACTTACCGTCAAATCGCAACGACAGGGCTACCCTCCAGATCCATCCCAGTAGTTATAACGTTTATGCAACAAACGTTCTTAAACATCCTATCCTGGTACATACGTATATATAAGCTATCATTCCTCTAGCTGAGATAATCCGAAGAGAAAGTTTTTAAAGAAAATATTCAGCGAAATTGGTATGAGAAACTTGCATATGTAGCATAAAGACTTGTAGCCTGTGGCTTTATAAATATATAGCCGAATACACAGAGATTGACTGTTCAAACATCGTCGAAGCTTAACTTTAACATCACTAAGATTATTATATATAGAGCGGGGTTTGAGGCGGCATTTGAGTAAAATTTTTAAAAAATAACTGTAAAACGTAATAGAGAAACTGTGCATTCTTGTTAAATTTGAATTGCTACTTCACATTTTGGCGTCATTCGTCATTTTGTTTGGCATCATCAAAACTATTTGTTCATTTCTGCAAACGACGCTATTTTGTTGTCAAAAAACCTGAAAGTTGACAAAATTTTGAAAATTTTGTCGAGAATTTACCGCACACGACCGGCAAACTGGAAATTAGTTCAGTTTTGATACATTTTCAAAAACCGAATTCCGGAACAAGAACAAGAAATCACCGGAACGGAACAAGAATTCCGTTGATCTCTCGCATACTGTATATGCATTGTACCTCGAAAATTTAGAAAGCTCAGTTGTCATAACCTTAGTTTGTGTTATCCGGAAAAAGTCTGAAACAAGCGAAGAACAATTTTGAAAAACCTGGGTAAATGTTAAAAAATTTTGGATGTGCCCCCGAAATTTTTTTCTGGCTACGCCACTAGAACTGCGTACCCAAAGTGACTGTAGAGGGTGCTGTGGTGAGGTGAGGTGAGACTTGGGCGATTTTTGGGTCAAAAATAAAATTTTTCAAAAGTGGTAAAATTTGGTATCAAATGAAAGCCCTAAGTGAGCTGAGCAACTTTTGCGGTGTCGGAGTTATGCCTTTCTCAACCGCAATTTAAAGGATAGACATAGGCCCAGCCCAACACACATAGTGTATGCCCCCTTTTGTGGGAGCAATTTTTTTTACTTGTCACATCTATATATACATGGCGCGGCAGGAGAAAAACCCAGTCCGAGATGCTGTAGAAAAATCCATCGCCACTGTAAGTCACCCATATGAGCTATATCGAATATTAATAGCGTATCTTAAAGAGCGTCCAAAGTATATACCCCCTAGAGGGTGTATATATCATTGTAGCTCCTGCTGCCTCCCAGCAAATTTTTTGGGACTTTGAAAATTTTGGAATTTTTGGTCCCAACATGGGGGTCAGAGAGGGTCAACTTTGGGGGGGTCACCCTGAACTACTGGAAAGGCCTAGCCCAAAACAGATTACAGATTTCACAGAGGATATGTCTTGAACTTCACGATGGTGTATGCCATTTTTCTCTAGTACCTGTGGTGCGACCTAGAGGTGACCTAGACTCGGCGGGAAAAAACCCATGTGCGGGGAAAAAACCCAAATTTTAAAATGAAATTTTTTCAAACCATTAGCAGCAAAGGAAAAATTCATGCATTTCTTAGCTCAGTAGAGCCTCCTGATTAATTTGGTATAGACTTTACCTAGGTAGGTTCGACCTTCTGTGTGGGGTCCAGCCAGGTGGCCAAAATCTGAGATGGTGCCATTTCAAGCCAAATTTTCAAATTTCGCCAAAAATCGCTAATTTTTCACTTAAATAGGTCGGGTTTGGCTTTAAATGCAATAAAAATGCGTTTTCTATGTGATAGGATGCTTAAACTGCAGAAATTAAGCAAATTTCAAAAATTTCCAAAATTTGCCTATGTTTAGCGACCCCTATAATATGAGTGAAAATGGTCCAATGACCGTATAAAACAAGGCTGCGCAGAAGCTGCGCAGATTATGTGCGCAAAAAATTGTACGTGTCGAGTTTAGTATATTCGCCAAGTTGTGTCTTCTTTCGCCACGTTTTCTATGTGATAGGATGCTTAAACTGCAGAAATTAAGCAAATTTCAAAAATTTCCAAAATTTGCCTATGTTTATATACGTGTTAAACATACATAGGAAATTTTCAAAAGTCAATTTGACATGAATTTTTGCAAAAATATTGATATTTTTTGATTCAGATGTTCTAAACATGGCCCGCTCTTTCGAATGGTATATATAGTCAAAACTGTTCTAGCATGGTTGCAGCAAAAAATTCGGCTGGGTTTTTTCCCGCCCATGGGATTTTCTGCCCGCATTGGGTTTTTTCCCATCGGTTTGGTCGAAAGTAATTCTCATCAACCGTAAGTGGTAGAGAGACGTTTTATGGCTCATTTTGAAGCTCTTCGCAAGGCCTCATGGTAGTTATCGTTAGATTTTCGATTTGTCGCTTAATAAAAAGTTACAGCCAAAATTCAAAAATTTGGTTTTTTTCCGCCGCACTATATATGTATAGTACCAGATTGGTTTCTGAGTTCGATTCTGTAAGTACAGTATATACTTGACCAAAGTTGGCCTCCCAAAATTGGCCAAAATGCTAAGGATTTTCGAAAGTTTGCAAGTGTATATCTAACCAACTATCAAACTTTGGCTACTATATAAATTGGCATGCGGGCATAATTTGACTTGCTCTATCACATGGCAATAGTGGTTTTCCCCTACGTGCACCCAGTAAAAAAATTTGACCATGTTTTTCCCCCACATTGGGTCCACTAGAGCGGGGAAAAACATAGTGACCAAATTTTCAAATTTTTGCGTATGCTTCAGGAAAGGCGTAACTAATGCTTCTATAGGAAGAGAAAGCTTTAAAACCATTAAAAACCTAAAAATATGACAACTTTGAGCATTTTTGAAGCTTCTAGCTCGAAAATTTGATGCTATAATGATCAAAGTTCTGACTTTGACGAAACTTTCTGACCAAAATTTAGCTGGCACCGTGCTCGTACGAGTCTCAAAGGCTCGCGCCTTTTACACCCATATTATGGGGATTGCTATCGCGCCCCCCATAATTAAAGTCTGGGTCCTTCACTTGTAGATGGTCTTTCAATGTTGGTTCCCTTAGTTTTCCTGTTTCTCAAATTAAAATTTTAAGTTTTTGGACTTCAAATTTCTCCAGGTTTTTTAATTCTATCGAATTTGAATTACGTATATAAAAGCTTTCAGATGTCATGTCGTGGTCGTCAGTTCATTTTTCCGAAACTTTCGTTTTGTTTTCCTAGATCTGCTTTCTTCCGTCGTGTAGACAGTTTCTGTAAATATTTCCAGGCCTGTTCCTTCTTTGGCGTGACCGTAGCTCAGCGGCAGAGCAACCCAGACCTTCGAGTCTGGGGGGTCCCGGGTTCAAGTCCCGGCGGGCACTTCCTAAACAGGCTTGGGAATATATAACATATGTTTCCTGTGTACACTAGCGTAGCCAGAAAAAAATTTCGGAGGGGGGCAAGCCAAACTGCTCTTCTTTCGCAACTGAACAGTTGGTGAAAAAGTTCAAGTAAAGTCTAGTGTTTTTTGAGATATTGTCTTTCAAAAGTAGCGCCGCAGGCGAAACTTTTTAGAAATATTTATTCACGCTACTACTACTCATTAAAAATTTTTCTTTAGTCTCTGATTTCGGGGGGGGACATGCCCCCCTTGGGCCCCCCCCTGGCTACGCGCCTGCCTGTGTATATATAATATGCTTTGGAGGAAAACTGGTCTAGTTTATCTTAATGTCTTTACAAAAGATTGATGATATATAGTCGGGGGGGGGAAGAAAAACATGAATAGGGAAGCAAGCCTCCAACTTTTTCTTCGCTTGGATTTGGATCGGTTTGAGTATACCGTTATGTACCGTGGGCAAATACCTATCCAATCGTATATTCGAACTTCTCTTATACCTCACTCAGCTTTGGCAGTAACAGGATTTGTCCATGTTTTTTTACCCGCAAATCGGGAAAAAACATGGTGCGGGAAAAACATGGCACGGATTTCTACCAACCAACTATTTAAAATGGTTTAAAAGCATTGTTTCAGCTGTTTTTAGCGTGCAAAACTAGGCACCATTCTAACCTCACCGCAAGCTTAAAACCAGATTTTTTTGGTCAAAATGTTAAATCCGCCGTATCTAACCTGTTTGGGCATGAAACCTGCTGGGAACTGGCCATAATATGCAGAATATCACTAGAAACAAGTTAGTTGTGTTAAAAATTGCAATATTCCATCATTTTTTAAGTTTTTTCAAAATTTTCATTTTTACCATAGAAACTTATGAAACCTGGCATGTTGATGCTGCAAATCAAATTTTCGAGCTAGCAGCTTCAAAATGCTCGAAGTTGGCATATTTTGAGGTTTTTAGTGGTTTTAAAGCATTCTCTTTCCTATAGAAGCATTAGTTACGCCTTCCTGAAGCATACGCAAAAATTTTAAAATTTGGTCACTATGTTTTTCCCCGCTCTAGTGGACCCAATGTGGGGGCAAAAAAACATGGTCAAATTTTTTTACTGGGTGTACGCAGGGAAAAACCACTATTGCCATGTGATAGAGCAAGTCAAATTATGCCCGCATGCCCATTTATAGTAGCCTAAGTTTGATAGTTGGTTAGATAAGACTTGCAGACTTTCGAAAATCCTTAACATTTTGGCCAATTTTGGGAGGTCAACTTTGGTCAAGTATATACTGTATTTACAGAATCAAACTTAGAAACCAATCTGGTACTGTAGGGTATACTTCTAGACTTGCTCTTTCTAATGGACTATACTAGGCAGCTGCATCTGCTATGGTTGGGGAGTAGGTGACCATGTTTTTTCCCCTTCTTTTCCGTCATGTTTTCCCCCCTCTGACTATATATACGGTACATACCGAAAGAATGACCGTTGGCAACATTGGCAAATTGGCGAAATTTCAAGAAAAAATGGCAATTTTAGCAAATTTAGCTACATTTGTGGACCTTAAGCTTGAGCATATGTTGCAACTAAATTTAAGTAAGCTCATAAACCAACTCGTTCGCGAAAATTGCCTTTGAAAATTGAAAAAAATCCAAAATTGCAGAAAACTTCAAAAACATTGGCGAAAAATTCTGCTAGAGTTTATTTCGCGAACGAGTTGGTTCATGAGCATAGTTGCAAACTATGCTTAAGCGTAAGGTCCACAAATGTAGCTAAATTTGCTAAAACTGCCATTTTTTCTTGAAATTTCGCCAATTTGCCAATTTCGCCAACGGTCATTCTTTCGGTGAAATGTACCGTATATCAATTAATAATTAATTAAACAGTTATAACAACAACATTTGCAAGTGTTTTGGTAGCTGTCTGTTGCCGTTTTTGCTGCGATATCCGATCATTTCATGGATTCAGGTTGACATGAAATGCATATACGTATGTCCAGTGGCGTAGATAGGTCTTTTCTTCGGGGTGGGCGGATCTTTGGCAAGTCGGGGGGGGGGGGTGCGGGGGCCGAACCTACCCCCCCCAGAAATTCAGCAATTTTTCACCGTGACCTACAGTCAGAAATTTCAACACTTTTCAAAATAAAATTCATTTTTCCAGATTTTCACCAAAAGCGACTAGCTTTAATTCTTAATTATGTAGTAAACTTGAGAAATTTTCTGATTTTCACCAGAAACGGCTTAATTATTAAAGTTGATTTTTTTCAGGTTTTGACCAAAAAAACTGCTAGAGAAACTAACACTTTAATATCAAAGTTGATAATTTTCAACTTATTCTGAACTGAATTGCTTTTGAATCCCTTTTTGAATTCCCGTTGAGAATTTTTTATATTTTAGACATGAAAGCAATTTTTTCTAAGCACGTTCTTGCTGTTTTATTTCAGATCAGCAAATAATATGAGCTAGCAATGCACGCGTGGAATGGCTGTGGCGAACCCAAATGTCGCGAAGGAATAACACCCGCGGGGGGTGTCTGGGGGGCGGAGCCCCCCAGAAGTTGCCGAATTTTTCAATTCTAGAGTCTCATGAATTAATTTAGAGCACTTTCTTTGTTAAGCCATGAGCTATAGGTTTAGTCATTTTCGGAATAAATTACAGGTTAATTTTTTTCAATTGCCACATCTGCAAGACAAAAGACAGGAAATTTTATTTCAGGGAAATGAAATCAATATACATAATGCATAATACTTGTCATAGCTAGCATTTCGTAATACGTATGAGTAAGAATGCAGATAAGCGGGACTATAGAGGCTCAGCCCCCAGTATAAAATTTTTAGAAATATTACGTTTTAAACCCAAATTCCCGGTAACTTTCGCACGACATTTTCTTCTAGTTTGGCTTGGAGCTAGCGATTTTTTGAAAAATTAAAGGTCAAAACCTATTTTCAAACTACCTTTCCCGACAAAACTGGCGCAATATGCTAAGCTCGCGCGCAGGTTTCTTGCTCTAGCAAGATTTCCAGGGGGGCAAAGGTGCTTCGGGGGGGGGGGGGCCCGCCCGGGCGCCCCCCCCTTATCTACGCCCATGCGTATGTCCGATAAGCAGCTTTCTACTGAAAATTAAGGGCACTAAATTATTTAGCATTTCCAAGAATGTATATACAACCTTAATGCGTAAGAATTAGTGTCCAGCGGAACACCCGGGATCATTTTTAGAATATATACCCTGTTTTTCCCCCACCGGTCTGTTTTTCTCCAAATGCCGAGGAGAAACAACACTCACAAAATCGATTATTGCTACAACTGTACAAGGGATCAGGCGTATTTCTATACGTATATGAATCATTAGAGAGAACTAAGGGCGATATACACCATGGTGCAAACTTAAGGGGGGTCCATTTTTGGCCTATTTTTCGACCATATATATTTTAACGAGTTTTTGAAATTAAAGTTCGATCTCTTACGGCTCAGTAGTTATTTCACTTCAAAGTTGAGATCTTATGTGTTAAACATAGGAAATTGAAAAAGTTTCAATTTTTTGACTAGTGTCAAAAAATCTCGAAACTGGGCAAAGATTACAGGCATCATTTGGTACCGTTAGAAACGTCTATTTATATACTGTGATTTGTTGGAATTAGATTTTTGATTTATGTCTTTAAATTTTTAAAATAATTTTTGAAGTTTGCTGACTGTGAAATTTGACGTTTTTCGATGCTGACAAATAAATACTAGTACTGTATAGTCGACAGAACTGTATCATCAAAATGTTTTTGAAACATCTTTTTTCATATTTTGAACTAAAGTATCCTCAGCGTTGGTGAAAAATAGAAGGAGAAATTTCATCTTAGTATTTAACTTAAATTGTAATATCTTAGCCTACTTAACAGGCAGGCTAATTTATGTGTTAATCATATAGCCTGCAAAACTATCAACTGCCCCTAGTGTACCCCCCTCTGCATAAATATGTGCCTATAGTCTCAGGAAGGCTGAAAAAAAATCTTAGCCTGCCTAATAGGCAGGCTAAGGCAGGCTAATTTATGTGTTAATCATATAGCCTGCAAAACTGTCAACTGTCCCTAGTGTACCCCCTCTACATAAATATGAGCCTATAGTCTCAGGAAGGCTGAAAAAATCTTAGCCTGCCTAATAGGCAGGCTAAGACAGGCTAAGACATGTGTTAAACATATAGCCTGCAAACATGTCAAGTCTCCCTAGTGTACCCCCCTCTATATATATGTGCCTAATGTCGATAGAATACAGGAAAAATCTTAGCCTGCCTAATAGGCAGGCTAAGACAGGCTAAGACATGTGTTAAACATATAGCCTGCAAACATGTCAAGTCTCCCTAGTGTACCCCCCCTCTATATAAGTGCCTAATGTCGATAGAATACAGGAAAAATCTTAGCCTGCCTAATAGGCAGGCTAAGACAGGCTAAGACATGTGTTAAACATATAGCCTGCAAACATGTTAAGTCTCCCTAGTGTACCCCCCTCTATATATATATGTGCCTAATGTCGATAGAATACAGGAAAAATCTTAGCCTGCCTAATAGGCAGGCTAAGACAGGCTAAGACATGTGTTAAACATATAGCCTGCAAACATGTCAAGTCTCCCTAGTGTACCCCCCTCTATATATATGTGCCTAATGTCGATAGAATACAGGAAAAATCTTAGCCTGCCTAATAGGCAGGCTAAGACAGGCTAAGACATGTGTTAAACATATAGCCTGCAAACATGTCAAGTCTCCCTAGTGTACCCCCCCCCCCTCTATATAAGTGCCTAATGTCGATAGAATACAGGAAAAATCTTAGCCTGCCTAATAGGCAGGCTAAGACAGGCTAAGACATGTGTTAAACATATAGCCTGCAAACATGTCAAGTCTCCCTAGTGTACCCCCCTCTATATATATGTGCCTAATGTCGATAGAATACAGGAAAAATCTTAGCCTGCCTAATAGGCAGGCTAAGACAGGCTAAGACATGTGTTAAACATATAGCCTGCAAACATGTCAACACTCCCTAGTGTACCCCCTCTATATATATATATATATATATATATATATATATATATATAAATATATATATATATATATATATATATATATGTGCCTAATGTCGATAGAATACAGGAACTATGTTGGAGAGATAAATTAATTCATACATACATACATATAAATATAAATATATATATACGTACATACATACATACATATCTACTTATATATATATATATATATATATACATATATGTATACACATATACGTAAATACGTGTAAAAGCTAGCTACCCAAATGTAAATACACACGTATAAAAAGTACAGGGAAAGTACGCATGAAAAGGGGACCAAATTTGACCCTTTGTGTACAGTCTTTAGTCTGTTAGCTACTTTGATCAGCTTAGATCTGATCTATTAGTTCAGTGTTGTTAATTGTCGCCTGGAAAGTGGTTGCCCCTTTTGTATTCCTTTATATCCCCGTATGCCTTATTTTTATGCTGGCAAAGAATTGTAACCTACTCCTCGCGATCGTAGTTTGGTAAGGTATTAGTTGTTAGTTAGGTAGGTAGAATTTAAGTAAATTATTAGAATAGGCCCGGTCTAGGAACCTGTAGTCGCTCCGCCTCTAGATTTCTACCCAGGTCCAGTCAGCTGAGGTAGGAATTTCACAAAAATGTTCGTCTCGCTGCAAGAATTCTGAAAATATATGGTTTTATGGTATTACCACGTATGTTGTTTGGTACACTATATACTATACATGTTTGGGTATATGTTTAAGACATGTCTTAGCCTGTCATTTAGTCTGCCTGGGCTAAGATTTTCCTGTATTCTATCGACATTAGGCACATATATAGAGGGGGGTACACTAGGGAGACTTGACATGTTTGCAGGCTATATGTTTAACACATGTCTTAGCCTGTAGCCTGCCTATTAGGCTGGCTAAGATTTTTCCTGTATTCTATCGACGGGGGGGTGTTGAATATATGTTACCATGTCTTACTGTTATTAGGCACATTATAGGTGTAGAGGGGGGGAACACTAGGGAGAATTGACATGTTTGCAGGCTATGTGTTTAACACATGTCTTAGCCTGTCTTAGCCTGCCTATTAGGCTAAGGTTTTCTCCTGTATTCTATCGACATTAAGCACATATATATATAGAGAGGGGGTACACTAGGGAGACTTAACATGTTTGCAGGCTATATGTTTAACACAGTGTCTTAGCCTGTCTTAGCCTGCCTATTAGGCAGGCTAAGGGTTTTCTCGTATTCTATCGACATTAGGCACATATATATAGAGGGGGTCCACTAGGGAGACTTGACATGTTTGCAGGCTATATGTTTAACACATGTCTTAGCCTGTCTTAGCCTGCCTATTAGGCAGGCTAAGATTTTTCCTGTATTCTATCGACATTAGGCACATATATATGGGGTACACACTAGGGAGACTTGACATGTTTGCAGGCTATATGTTTAACACATGTCTTAGCCTGTCTTAGCCTGCCTATTAGGCAGGCTAAGATTTTTTCAGCCTTCCTGAGACTATAGGCTCATATTTATGTAGAGGGGGGTACACTAGGGACAGTTGACAGTTTTGCAGGCTATATGATTAACACATAAATTAGCCTGCCTTAGCCTGCCTATTAGGCAGGCTAAGATTTTTTTTCAGCCTTCCTGAGACTATAGGCACATATTTATGCAGAGGGGGGTACACTAGGGGCAGTTGATAGTTTTGCAGGCTATATGATTAACACATAAATTAGCCTGCCTGTTAAGTAGGCTAAGATATTACAATTTAAGTTAAATACTAAGATGAAATTTCTCCTTCTATTTTTCACCAACGCTGAGGATACTTTAGTTCAAAATATGAAAAAAGATGTTTCAAAAACATTTTGATGATACAGTTCTGTCGACTATACAGTACTAGTATTTATTTGTCAGCATCGAAAAACGTCAAATTTCACAGTCAGCAAACTTCAAAAATTATTTTAAAAATTTAAAGACATAAATCAAAAATCTAATTCCAACAAATCACAGTATATAAATAGACGTTTCTAACGGTACCAAATGATGCCTGTAATCTTTGCCCAGTTTCGAGATTTTTTGACACTAGTCAAAAAATTGAAACTTTTTCAATTTCCTATGTTTAACACATAAGATCTCAACTTTGAAGTGAAATAACTACTGAGCCGTAAGAGATCGAACTTTAATTTCAAAAACTCGTTAAAATATATATGGTCGAAAAATAGGCCAAAAATGGACCCCCCTTAAGTTTGCACCATGGTGTATATCGCCCTTAGTTCTCTCTAATGATTCATATACGTATAGAAATACGCCTGATCCCTTGTACAGTTGTAGCAATAATCGATTTTGTGAGTGTTGTTTCTCCTCGACATTTGGAGAAAAACAGACCGGTGGGGGAAAAACAGGGTATATATTCTAAAAATGATCCCGGGTGTTCCGCTGGACACTAATTCTTACGCATTAAGGTTGTATATACATTCTTGGAAATGCTAAATAATTTAGTGCCCTTAATTTTCAGTAGAAAGCTGCTTATCGGACATACGCATGGGCGTAGATAAGGGGGGCGCCCGGGGGGGCGCCCCCCCCCCGAAGCACCTTTGCCCCCCTGGAAATCTTGCTAGAGCAAGAAACCTGCGCGCGAGCTTAGCATATTGCGCCAGTTTTGTCGGGAAAGGTAGTTTGAAAATAGGTTTTGACCTTTAATTTTTCAAAAAATCGCTAGCTCCAAGCCAAACTAGAAGAAAATGTCGTGCGAAAGTTACCGGGAATTTGGGTTTAAAACGTAATATTTCTAAAAATTTTATACTGGGGGCTGAGCCTCTATAGTCCCGCTTATCTGCATTCTTACTCATACGTATTACGAAATGCTAGCTATGACAAGTATTATGCATTATGTATATTGATTTCATTTCCCTGAAATAAAATTTCCTGTCTTTTGTCTTGCAGATGTGGCAATTGAAAAAAAATTAACCTGTAATTTATTCCGAAAATGACTAAACCTATAGCTCATGGCTTAACAAAGAAAGTGCTCTAGATTAATTCCTGAGACTCTAGAGTTGAAAAATTCGGCAACTTCTGGGGGGCAGACACCCCCCGCGGGTGTTATTCCTTCGCGACATTTGGGTTCGCCACAGCCATTCCACGCGTGCATTGCTAGCTCATATTATTTGCTGATCTGAAATAAAACAGCAAGAACGTGCTTAGAAAAAAATTGCTTTCATGCCTTAAATATAAAAAATTCTCAACGGGAATTCAAGATTCAAAAGCAATTCAGTTCAGAATAAGTTGAAAATTATCAACTTTGATATTAAAGTGTTAGTTTCTCTAGCAGTTTTTTTGGTCAAAACCTGAAAAAAATCAACTTTAATAATTAAGCCGTTTCTGGTGAAAATCAGAAAATTTCTCAAGTTTACTACATAATTAAGAATTAAAGCTAGTCGCTTTTGGTGAAAATCTGGAAAAATGAATTTTATTTTGAAAAGTGTTGAAATTTCTGACTGTAGGTCACGGTGAAAAATTGCTGAATTTCTGGGGGGGGGGGGTAGGTTCGGCCCCCCACCCCCCCGACTTGCCAAAGATCCGCCCACCCCGAAGAAAAGACCTATCTACGCCACTGGACATACGTATATGCATTTCATGTCAACCTGAATCCATGAAATGATCGGATATCGCAGCAAAAACGGCAACAGACAGCTACCAAAACACTTGCAAATGTTGTTGTTATAACTGTTTAATTAATTATTAATTGATATACGGTACATTTCACCGAAAGAATGACCGTTGGCGAAATTGGCAAATTGGCGAAATTTCAAGAAAAAATGGCAGTTTTAGCAAATTTAGCTACATTTGTGGACCTTACGCTTAACCATAGTTTGCAACTATGCTCATGAACCAACTCGTTCGCGAAATAAACTCTAGCAGAATTTTTCGCCAATGTTTTTGAAGTTTTCTGCAATTTTGGATTTTTTTCAATTTTCAAAGGCAATTTTCGCGAACGAGTTGGTTTATGAGCTTACTTAAATTTAGTTGCAACATATGCTCAAGCTTAAGGTCCACAAATGTAGCTAAATTTGCTAAAATTGCCATTTTTTCGTGAAATTTCGTCAATTTGCCAATGTTGCCAACGGTCATTCTTTCGAAATATGTACCGTATATATAGTCAGAGGGGGGAAAACATGACGGAAAAGAAGGGAAAAACATGGTCACCTACTCCCCAACCATAGCAGATGCAGCTGCCTAGTATAGTCCATTAGAAAGAGCAAGTCTAGAAGTATACCCTACAGTACCAGATTGGTTTCTAAGTTTGATTCTGTAAATACAGTATATACTTGACCAAAGTTGACCTCCCAAAATTGGCCAAAATGTTAAGGATTTTCGAAAGTCTGCAAGTCTTATCTAACCAACTATCAAACTTAGGCTACTATAAATGGGCATGCGGGCATAATTTGACTTGCTCTATCACATGGCAATAGTGGTTTTTCCCTGCGTACACCCAGTAAAAAAATTTGACCATGTTTTTTTGCCCCACATTGGGTCCACTAGGCGAGGAAAAACATAGTGATCAAATTTTAAAATTTTTGCGTATGCTTCAGGAAGGCGTAACTAATGCTTCTATAGGAAAGAGAATGCTTTAAAACCACTAAAAACCTCAAAATATGCCAACTTCGAGCATTTTGAAGCTGCTAGCTCGAAAATTTGATTTGCAGCATCAACATGCCAGGTTTCATAAGTTTCTATGGTAAAAATGAAAATTTTGAAAAAACTTAAAAAATGATGGAATATTGCAATTTTTAACACAACTAACTTGTTTCTAGTGATATTCTGCATATTATGGCCAGTTCCCAGCAGGTTTCATGCCCAAACAGGTTAGATACGGCGGATTTAACATTTTGACCAAAAAAATCTGGTTTTAAGCTTGCGGTGAGGTTAGAATGGTGCCTAGTTTTGCACGCTAAAAACAGCTGAAACAATGCTTTTAAACCATTTTAAATAGTTGGTTGGTAGAAATCCGTGCCATGTTTTTCCCCGCACCATGTTTTTTCCCCGATTTGCGGGTAAAAAAAACATGGACAAATCCTGTTACTGCCAAAGCTGAGTGAGGTATAAGAGAAGTTCGAATATACGATTGGATAGGTATTTGCCCACGGTACATAACGGTATACTCAAACCGATCCAAATCCAAGCGAAGAAAAAGTTGGAGGCTTGCTTCCCTATTCATGTTTTTCTTCCCCCCCCCCTGACTATATATAATAAATCTTTTGAAAAGAAATTTAGATAAACTAGACCAGTTTTCCTCCAAAGCATATTATATATACACAGGCAGGCGCGTAGCCAGGGGGGGGCCCAAGGGGGGCATGTCCCCCCCCGAAATCAGAGACTAAAGAAAAATTTTTAATGAGTAGTAGTAGCGTGAATAAATATTTCTAAAAAGTTTCGCCTGCGGCGCTACTTTTGAACGAAAATATCTCAAAAAACACTAGACTTTACTTGAACTTTTTCACCAACTGTTCAGTTGCGAAAGAAATTTCCGAGCATTTTGGCTTGCCCCCCTCCGAAATTTTTTTCTGGCTACGCTAGTGTACACAGGAAACATATGTTATATATTCCCAAGCCTGTTTAGGAAGTGCCCGCCGGGACTTGAACCCGGGACCCCCCAGACTCGAAGGTCTGGGTTGCTCTGCCGCTGAGCTACGGTCACGCCAAAGAAGGAACAGGCCTGGAAATATTTACAGAAACTGTCTACACGACGGAAGAAAGCAGATCTAGGAAAACAAAACGAAAGTTTCGGAAAAATGAACTGACGACCACGACATGACATCTGAAAGCTTTTATATACGTAATTCAAATTCGATAGAATTAAAAAACCTGGAGAAATTTGAAGTCCAAAACTTAAAATTTTAATTTGAGAAACAGGAAAACTAAGGGAACCAACATTGAAAGACCATCTACAAGTGAAGGACCCAGACTTTAATTATGGGGGGGCGCGATAGCAATCCCCTATAATATGGGTGTAAAAGGCGCGAGCCTTTGAGACTCGTACGAGCACGGTGCCAGCTAAATTTTGGTCAGAAAGTTTCGTCAAAGTCAGAACTTTGATCATTATAGCATCAAATTTTCGAGCTAGAAGCTTCAAAAATGCTCAAAGTTGTCATATTTTTAGGTTTTTAATGGTTTTAAAGCATTCTCTTCCTATAGAAGCATTAGTTACGCCTTCCTGAAGCATACGCAAAAATTTGAAAATTTGGTCACTATGTTTTTCCCCGCTCTAGTGGACCCAATGTGGGGGAAAAACATGGTCAAATTTTTTTACTGGGTGCACGTAGGGGAAAACCACTATTGCCATGTGATAGAGCAAGTCAAATTATGCCCGCATGCCAATTTATATAGTAGCCAAAGTTTGATAGTTGGTTAGATATACACTTGCAAACTTTCGAAAATCCTTAGCATTTTGGCCAATTTTGGGAGGCCAACTTTGGTCAAGTATATACTGTACTTACAGAATCGAACTCAGAAACCAATCTGGTACTATACATATATAGTGCGGCGGAAAAAAACCAAATTTTTGAATTTTGGCTGTAACTTTTTATTAAGCGACAAATCGAAAATCTAACGATAACTACCATGAGGCCTTGCGAAGAGCTTCAAAATGAGCCATAAAACGTCTCTCTACCACTTACGGTTGATGAGAATTACTTTCGACCAAACCGATGGGAAAAAACCCAATGCGGGCAGAAAATCCCATGGGCGGGAAAAAACCCAGCCGAATTTTTTGCTGCAACCATGCTAGAACAGTTTTGACTATATATACCATTCGAAAGAGCGGGCCATGTTTAGAACATCTGAATCAAAAAATATCAATATTTTTGCAAAAATTCATGTCAAATTGACTTTTGAAAATTTCGTATGTTTAACACATATATAAACATAGGCAAATTTTGGAAATTTTTGAAATTTGCTTAATTTCTGCAGTTTAAGCATCCTATCACTTAGAAAACGTGGCGAAAGAAGACATAACTTGGCGAATATACTAAACTCGACACGTACAATTTTTTGCGCACATAATCTGCGCAGCTTCTGCGCAGCCTTGTTTTATACGGTCATTGGACCATTTTCACTCATATTATAGGGGTCGCTAAACATAGGCAAATTTTGGAAACTTTTGAAATTTGCTTAATATCTGCAGTTTAAGCATCCTACCACATAGAAAACGTGTTTTTATTGCATTTAAAGCCAAACCCGACCTATTTTAGTGAAAAATTAGCGGTTTTTGGCGAAATTTGAAAATTTGGCTTGAAATGGCACCATCTCAGATTTTGGCCACCTGCACCACACATAGAAGGTCGAACCTAGGTAAAATCTATTCCAAATTAATCAGGAGGCTCTGTTGAGCTAAGAAATGCGTGAAGTTTTCTTTTGCTGCAAGCGGTTAGAAAAAATTTCATTTTGAAATTTGGGTTTTTTCCCGCACATGGGTTTTTTCCCGCCGAGTCTAGGTCACCCCTAGGTCGCACCACAGGTACTAGAGAAAAAATGGCATACACCATCGTGAAGTTCAAGACATATCCTCTGTGAAACTGTAATCTGTTTTGGGCTAGGCCTTTCCAGTAGTTCAGGGTGACCCCCCAAAGTTGACCCTCTCTGACCCCCATGTTGGGACCAAAAATTCCAAAATTTTCAAAGTCCCAAAAAATTTGCTGGGAGGCAGCAGGAGCTACAATAATATATACACCCTCTAGGGTATATACTTTTGGACGCTCTTTAAGATACGCTATTAATATTCGATATAGCTCATATGGGTGACTTACAGTGGCGATGGATTTTTTCTACAGCATCTCGGACTGGGTTTTTCCCGCCGCGCCATGTATATATATATACAAGTAAAAAAAATTGCTCCGCACAAAAGGGGATATATACTATGTGTGTTGGGCTGGGCCTATGTCTATCCTTTAAATTGCGGTTGAGAAAGGCATAACTCCGACACCGCAAAAGTTGCTCAGCTCACTTAGGGCTTTCATTTGATACCAAATTTTACCACTTTTGAAAAATTTTATTTTTGACCCAAAATCGCCTAAGTCCCCACCCCACCCCACCACAGCACTCTACAGCCACTTTGGGTACGCAGTTCCAGTGGCGTAGCCAGAAAAAAATTTCGGGGGGGGCACATCCAAAATTTTTTAACATTTACCCAGGTTTTTCAAAATTGTTCTTCGCTTGTTTCAGACTTTTTCCGGATAACACAAACTAAGGTTATGACAACTGAGCTTTCTAAATTTTCGGAGGTACAATGCATATATACATGGTAGGGATCGACCGGAATTCCGGTTCCGGTTCCGGTACTTTTTGGTTCCGGTTCCGGTTCCGGTTTTTGAAAACGTACCGGAACCGGAACCAATTTTAGCCTATTATCAAAAGCAAAATTTTATTAAAATTTTCAAAAATTTTATCAAACTTCTTCTAGGTTTTTTTTTGGTCAAAAATAGCGTCGTTTGCAGAAATGAACAATAGTTTTGACGACGCCAAAATAAAAATGACGACAGAATGACCAAGCCAAAATGTGGAAGTAGCACTCAAATTTAACAAGAATGCACAGTTTCTATTACGTTTTAACAGTGATTTTTTAAAAAATTCTCAAATTTTGGGGACTGCCACCCCCAAACCCCCGCGCTATATATTGTCTTAGTGATGGTAAGCTTCGACGATGTTTGAACAGTCAATCAGTATATCTATTATATATATACAAAGCCACAGGCTACAAGTCTTTATGCTACATACTTCAATTGCATTTTTTGATGCAAGTTTCTCATACCAATTTCGCTGAATATTTTCTTTAAAAACTTTCTCTTCGGATTATCTCAGCTAGAGGAATGAGAGCTTATATATACGTATGTACCAGGATAGGATGTTTAAGAACGTTTGTTGCATAAATGTTATAACTACTGGGATGGATCTGGAGGGCAGCCCTGTCGTTGCGATTTGACGGTAAGTAAAAGCAAACAGGAAAAACAGAAAAAAGGCATGTCAACAAAATTTCGTGAGCACGTATATATACGTATATTTCCAACGTTTTTACCAGATTTTTGGATAGAAAAAGCTTAAAATGTCGTGCGAGTTTAGCAAAAAATTCTTATTTTTCCCTTCAAAAAGGGTAAACTTTTAAAACTTTTCTTGTTTCTGCAAAATGAAAAGAATTAAAGATTTAAAGGACGATTTCATTTAAAAAGCAAAAAATTTCTTCAACTTCTGGGGGGCCCCGCCCCCCAGACCCCCCACATTATATCGGGTTGTTCTCGTCATTGCTAATGCTCAAAGACCTGATACATACATAGACACCAGATATTTGTATTATATGAGTACGTAAGTTAGAATATATATATTCGCGGGACAATGCGAAATATGAAGCAACACGCGCCAACAAGGTAAAAATTTAACCAAAATTACTAATATAGCCTAAAATCAAATCAAAACTGTATTTCTGCAAAACTTTATTTTTGACGTTGGACAAATAAAAATGACGCTCAGAAAATAAAAATGACGAAAATTTGATGAAATCCGATTTTGAAAAAAAAAAACGCTGAACTTCTTTAAAACTTTCTGAAGAACTGCGATTCTCTTATAACCAGAATATGACTTATTCAAAAATTTTCGCCTGCGGCGCTATTACATTACTTAGAATGTTTAGAATTTGTAATAATAATGTCTAATGTATCCTTGTTATGAATTTTATTATATTATAAAACAAAAATAATACTTAACTCAGATTAGATACCACAAGACCGCCGATACTTTTAAATTGAAGTAGTGGTAAAGATAACTAATGCTGAGTTGAAATTATTGAAGCCTTGGCGTCGACCTATGCTATTTCAAAACTATAGAGTGCGCTGTTGTATAATCAAATGTCAGTTTTAGCTTAAATTTAATCTTTTTAACTGTTTAAATCGAGACAACTGTTTAAATCGAGACTGGACTTTAAATATGGACTAAGTTTATTGCTGTTTGTTTAGTAATTAATCCAGTGCGCAGATCAACAGAATTACTAAAAAAATATGGATGGAACAAACAGCAAGGGTTCTTAAAAACCTTTATATATATATATATATGTAGTAAAGTTTAACTATGCTATAAGACAAAAATCTCTTAATAAATAGCAAATTTCATGTTCGTGCATTGAAATAACTATGTAAAATATAAATCAAACGTTATTACAATGTTCTAGTAACTACAAAAAAGCAAAAAATTCTGCAAAAATTGTCCAAAACGTCAGAAAAAAATTTCGATTTTTGTAGTGTTAAAGAGCTGGTTCCGGTTCCGGTTCCGGCGTTTTAAAGCCAGTTCCGGTTCCGGTTCCGGTTTTTTGGAGTTCCGGTCGATCCCTAATACATGGACATAAATACAGCAGCTACACGGGGGGTCTGGGGCGGAGCCCCCCAGAAGCTGGAGATTTTTTGAAAAATGTAATAAAAGTCATAATGAAAACATTTAAAAAAATTATGTAGACATTCAAATCAATCGCATATATAAATAAGGATAGTGCTATAGCAAGGTTCACAAAAAAAATCACCCCGAAAATTCACAAAAAAAAATCACCCACCTAGACGGCTAACAACAAGCCGCAGCCGGAAAATTTTTTGCATGGTAATAGCCACAAGTTCCAATTGGCTGCCGAGGCTCAACTCCTCCGACTAGGGTGCCCAAAATAGTCGACCCACCCAAAATCGGACCCTCGGACAACTCCGGACCAAAATTGAAATTTTTGCTGGTACTCACTATGGACTTTGCGCAGGTACCCCATATTATGCATGTGACATGTCCTAACTCTAAGCTATCCAACCATATATTGGATTCCCTGCCAGGTCCTCTGGGTTCGCCACCGGTGGGTGATTTTTTTTTGTGAACAAGTTCACAAAAGAAAAATCACTATCAACTTTTTGTAAAATGCCTCTGGGGCAACCGCTAGGGTAAAACTAATGCCAAATTCGAGCTCAGTCACCCGGAAAACCTATTATAGAGCATGTTTTAGGTACCTCAACCCCCTTCTGACAGACGGTCCGGCCGATGGACCCGGCCCGGACCCTCCGGACCCAGGGGGTGGTCAGGATCACCTATCTGGGCAAAGGCTACCTAAAAACTAATGCCAAATCTGAATTCTACGCACCGAAAAACCTATATAGGCGAGTTTTTAGGCTTCTGGGACCTTAAAATAAAATTTTTGGTCAGTCACGTGACCCCGACCCAGGTCACGTGACCCTAGGCCAAGTCACGTGACCATTCCAGATATGAAATTACTCCGCCAAATTGTTTGTTCTGTGCTTACTAGAGCAATAGAACACAAAATAAGTGGATTCCTAGCTTCCTGGTATCAATAATAAAGGTCAAGCACATTGGTCTGGGTAGCCACTTTGGACCCGGGGGCCGAGAACCAAAATTCGAAGTTCAGCCTGTTCAAAAAAAACTTGGGGGTCCAAATTTTTTTACGTAATAACACTATGGACTATGCTCTATTTATGCATGAAAAGAAAAATTTCCTAGCTATATCCTGAGATCAGATCCGGTGGTGATTTTTTTGTGAACGAGTGATTTTTTTTGTGAATTCGTTCACAAAAAAAATCACAAAAATTTTTTATTACTCACGCTACACGAGGGCTACCGGCATGAAATTTGCACCATATGTAGAGGGGGTCACTACCGTTCCATACGTACCAAAAGTTTTTCGATCGGACTTCATTTGCGAAATTGCCAGCAAAAATTCGATTTTTTTTTGTGAACCTTGCTATATTTCAAATTCCTGTAAAATTCGCTTACTGAAACTATGTCTTTCTGTTTTCTCATTTTTAGACAACAATTTCTACAAATTTGTGAGACTATAAGTCAAAAGGTTAGATCTTCAGATAAAATAGGCGGGAGTCTGGGGGCGGTAGCCCCCAGCTAGAAGCCAGACCTTTTTAGAATATGGCATAATTGAAACCTATTTTTTAGAGCACATTTTGCTAAAATTTTAGAAAATATAACTCTGTAATTTGAGGTACAAATTAGATTTTTCTGAGTCAATAAAATTCGCGCCCCTGGCGCGAAAATTTTTGTAAAATTTTCCCCGACACGGAAAATTTCCCGGGGGGCAAATGAGTTTCGGGGGGGGGAATTCCCCCTCCCTGGCCCCCCTCTGCCTACGCCCCTGCGCAGTTCTATGACAAAAGTTGCTCAGCTCGCTTAGGGATTTCATTTGGTACCAAATTTGACCACTTTTGAAAAATTTTATTTTCGACCATTTTGACCCTCCCACCCGACTGACCCTTAAACGGCAAAGTAGAACCAGCCCAGCAAAATAGGTACGTCGGACGGCAAAACGAATACCGGGAATGAGCTGGGCACACCAGAAAACCCCCTATAGACAAAGTTTTGAGAGGCCAGGTAGAGCCTACTATGGACCTCCAGGAAGCGGTTTCCGACTTGACCCTCCCGACGGCAAAGTGGAACCAGCCCAGCAAGATGGGTGAGTCTGGCAAACTGACTGCGGGAATCGATTCTCCGTGCCAGAAAACCATTGTATGGACGATTCGAGCTTTCAAAGTTAAATAGATAGCAAGAAATTTCGATTTTTCATTTTTCGAATTTTCGCCATCTTTGACGGGCCACTGTGGTCGCTAGGGAAGTGATAGAGAAACGCAACCTGGACCGTTAGTTAGTTCAATATATGTAATTTCTGAATATAACGTTCGTAACGTTCGACCTGAGCGACGACCACAAAAATGGTCACTTTTCGCTATGAGCCGACTTTGCGGCGCCATTGCGGCGCTGTGGCACAGCTGCGGCGCAAAAAAAGTTGTGATTCTTAAATTCTTTAGAGGGTACTACTAGACCCCATAGCCCTTTAGGTTGGCCCACCGCTGCAGATCACGTGAAAGCGGCGAACATTATGTACAATACAACCATCAAATAGGAGTAACCGGAAAAAAACATCGCCGCCATAACCGGTCCGGGGCGCAACTTTTTAACGGTAAGTGATACGGGGCTGAAACTTCACAGACATACTAAACTCGATGTACTCTATAATTTGCGCATGAAATCTGCGCAGGATTTTGCGCAGCTTCTTTTACACTGTCTCCAGCCACTTTTCACACATATTATAGGGGTCGCTCCCGCGACCCCTATGATATATATACACTATGTATTTCAAATCTTTTAATAAAGGTTGAAATTATACGTAGATTGTTAATTATTTCAAAATATTCTCAACTTTTATTTATATATATAAATCTTTTTATAGGTTTCCATTGCGGATTTTTTTCGTAATTTTAAAATTTTCTCAACTGCTGGGGGGCGCCCTGCGTGGATGAACGGCAATTTAGAAATTTTGTGCATCGGGCGACAGCAAACAATTTTTTGAGGCTCGGCACGGTATCAGTATAATAAAAAATTTCGCGAAATAATGATGCCATCGACATTCTTAGTATACGCAGCTATATCTTATCATTTTAGCTTACTTTTATTCTCTGTATGTATATATTGAAGAGAACATTCAAATGTTTTTTCTGAAAATCACTGACTAAATTATTGTAAAATCTGGCTGTAATTTGGATACGATTTCATGATGCATAAGCTATAAAAACTGAACTTGTTCAGAACATCGGTTTTTAAATTTTGCACATATGTAGGTGACCTTAGCTTGTAATTACCTTTTTGAGTAAAATTAAAATTTTAGCTCTTTTCTGCAGATTTTTGTCGTTGATTGCAATATACAAATTTATAAGCCTCAAGTATATATATTCTTCACACGTTTCAAAAAAAGTTGAATTAAACGTAATTTCTCCTAGTCATAGGGGTCGCGGCAGCGACCCCTATGAGTGAAAATGGTCGAATGACCGTGTAAAACAAGGCTGCGCAGAAGCTGCGCAGATTCCTGCGCACATCCTGCGCAGATTATGTGCGCAAAAAATTGTACGTGTCGAGTTTAGTATGTTCCTGAAGTTTCATCCCCGTACCACTTTCGTTTAAAAAGTTATGCCAAAAATCCCTTACGAGAGTGATGTTTTTTTCCGGTTTCTCGCTTTTGATGTCTCATAAGGGGGTTTTGTAGCTTGAATAACTACAGATAGAAAAATTTTTGCCTATGAAACCCATATATATTCTTGTAGTACAAATCAAAAATAAGAAAATAAGCTAGTTTTTATGCCTCCCGGAGCCGGAAAAAATTTTTGGCTTGGGGCCAAAGTCGGCCAAAACGCTAAAATGGCCAAAAAGTATGCTTCAAAGGCGCCTTAATAAGTCAGATTGGGCTATATATGGGGTAATACTGACTATATGGTTAAACAGTACACATATCGGGGTCGTTCAAATGCTATATGATTTTCCGTCTCCGTGCGTAATTTTTCGGTACTGGCCGGCCAAAGTTGGTGAATTTTGGGTTGAACTTGAACTTAAATTTTTCGCTTATTTTGCTACATGGGTGGCTCAAACTTTGCATACAAAGGTTTTTTGGGACCAGAGTTTTTTTTTTGTTCCAAAATGTGTTCTTTAGAACACTTTTTCTGGAAAAAGAACAAAATTTTTTAAAAAAGAACAGTAAAAGAACACAAAATTTTCATTCGTATACATTCATGTATCTAGGGGAAGGGTTTTGGTGGTTGAAAGCCCCTCCTTTTGAGTTGACTGAAAGAAAACTTATCAATATTTCAGTGCAAAAAGATTTTAAAAGAAATTTTAAAAATGTCCCCTTTCCACCCCCTGCAAAAATAACCCAAAATCCTGGATACGCCTCTGTTCGTATGCTTATATCAGTAAATTAGAATGTTGAAAACTTCTTAGAGCAAATTTAACGCCCAATGGCGTGCAGTTATTTCGCAATAGTATAGTTTCGTAATACCCGCTCGGACCAATAGGATTTCTCCATATGAACATGAAGGGCCTCCAAGCGGATGCAGTCGCTGATTGGTTTACCTAGCAAATATTGACAGTTTAGCTTATTTTTGCTGCATAAATCTGCTAGGTTTTATAATGCTCCTTATACGTACGTATATATATATATATATAATATGTACATATGCATTGAACAAATGAATGAACAACTGAACAAATGATTTGAATAAAATACGTATATAGCTAGCTTGTGATTTGTGTGTTTTATTGTTAGTTCCATTAGCAGATAAGTATCAGTTTACACAGAACTATTCATTTTATGTTGTTTAAGTATGAACAAAATTTTCATGCCAAAAAGAACACAAAAGTTTAAAAAAGAACAGAAAAAGTTAAAAAAGAACAATTTTGGAACATGTGCCATTTTGAAAAAAAACCCTGTTTGGGACGGAGAATCGATTCCCGCTATCAGTTTTGCTGCCCGAGTAACCCAAGTTGCTGGGTTGGTTCCACTTGACCGTCCGAGGGGTCAGGTCGGTAACCGCTTCCCGGAGGTCCATAGTAAGCTTTACAAAGCCTCTCCAAACTTTGTCTATAGGGGTTTTCTGGTGCGCCCAGCTCATTCCCGGTGTCCGTTTTGCCGTCTGACCCACCCATCTTGCTGTGCTGGTTCCAATTCTGTTTTTATGTTACTGGGGGGGGCGGGGCCGCCCCCCCCCCACTTTTCGGGTCCCCCCCCACTCGAGCACCCCCACTCGTTCCCCCCCCCACTTTTTTGGGCTTCCCCCCCCACTCACTATAGGCTGCCCAGAAAATGCCAAATTTTAAGGATTTTTGGTCACAATTTTCAGAAATTTTCCGGCCTCGCCGGAAATTTTTGATAAAAAATCGCCTTTTTTGGTGCTAAAACTTGATTTTTGAGCACCTTTAAGCATAGTTATAGCAGTGTATGTGGAAAACAGGCTATTTATACAGCATTTGTAGCATTTTTGGCTCATTTTATTCCCCCCCCCCACTTATTTTTGCCTAAAGTATACCCAGTATAATATATATATATATATATATATACGCATTCTACAGAATACGATGCCACGCATGCCAATTATATATCAATCAATGCTCGCATTGCCCACCACTTGAAAGCAATGGATGCAAAATAAAATTTCTAAATGGCCGTATAAGCCAATAGTCATAAAATAATTTGAAGGAGTTGAGTACAACTATATATATATATATATATATATATATATATATATATATATATATATATATATATATATATATATATATATATATATATATATATATATATATATTACTTGCTAAACTGTAAAGGAAACAGAATAGAAGTCGCTTTAAGAGACAGAATTACGTAATAAAGCAATACAGAACTGAAGTGAATACTACGTAAATAAGTGCGCCGCAGGCGACATTTTAAAAAAATTTTATGGAATGTAATAAAATTCTGCTTTATTTTCACTTTACATGTGCATATAAACATCTGAAAAAGGCGGGGCCCAAAACGCAAAGGGGGGCGGGCCCCTCCCCTAGATCCGCCACTGCGATCCGGCAGTTTGTCAAATTTTGGAACTTTTAGACGGACCAAAATTTTCAAAAATGAGTCCCAAAAAATTTGCAAAATAAAAATTTTATCGATGACACTCATAATTTTGTCGGGCACACTAGTACCGCTATTTTCGTTTTGAGCAGAGTGAAAACCGGGGGGGGCAGGGTTTTAAAATAAATAAACGAAAATACTGCAAATTGTTAGTTGTAAAGTGGCGGCGCCAAGGGATTTGGGCCCCTCCCATTGGTGTGTCGGACCTCTTAGAGGTCACCTCTGTTTCTTGAAATTCTCAAATTTATCCGAATTTGCAGGAAATTTTATGAAATCTCAGTCAAGTTCTGCTAAAAATAAAAATTGCCGAAATTTGCTGAAAATTTTGCGTTGCGTTAAAAAAGGTCACCACACCAGAATTTAGGGTCGCCCCCCGTCCAAAAAATCCTGGCGCCGCTACTGTTACTATCGCTCAACCCAATAATATACGTACGTATATATATATACAGCGGTATATACCTTTCACGGAAAGAATGACAGTTGAATGAAATTGATAAATTGGCAAAATTTGCTAAAAATGGAGATTTTAGCAAATTTAGTTAGGTTTGGGAACCATAAGCTTTAGCTAAATTTAAGCAAGCTGATTAACCAACTCGTTCACAAAATAAAGTTTTGCAGATTTTTTGACCAACTTTGTTTCAACTTTTAAGCTATTTTAGAATTTTTTCAATTTTCAAAGACAATCGTGGCGAACAAGTTGTTTAATGAACCTGCCTAAATTTAATTGCAAAACGTTCTCAAGTTTAAGGTTAAATTAATGTATATATATATATAATTCAATTTAAGTCGAAATTTACTAAATCTCCATTTTTGCGAAATTTCGCCAAACTCCAAAAAAATTACAAAAGGTAGAACAGGACGAAATAAAACCTGAATTTTTGGGGGAACTAAATATACAAAAATATAGTCCAGCCCAAGGAAAGTATAAAAAATTTATAAATGATTTTTTCGAAAACAGTAGTATATATCGCCACTTTCGCTTTGAACAGTGAAAACCGGG
>JASAND010026939.1:0-16064 GCA_030248195.1 Trissonchulus latispiculum
GGTCTTGGGGGGGGAACCCCCCCCAGAAGCTGAGAAATTTTTCTATTTCGTGACCTTCATTGAATTGTTACAGAGCATTCGTTGAAATTACAATAACATTTAAGGCACAGTGCGTGTTCGTGCACCCAAATGATGCAGAAGGCGGTCAACAAAGTACACCAAATAGGGTAATAGGTACGCATTTTTTAGTGCGAAACACGCATTATAATAATAAAACAGACTTATTTCGCGCCGAAGGCGCGAAAATTTTTTGAAAAATGGGCGTTTTATACATGGCAGGAAACAATTCCTGGGGGGCAACAGAATTTCGGGGGGTCCCCCCCTGGCTACGCGCCTGGGGGGTAGGGTATACCCCCCCATCACATTTCGGAGGTCAGCCAAGATTTACCCCCCCCCAAGACCCAAAGTTCCAGGGAAACTATGATTATATATACACATTTTCGAACAGCTATTTTTGTAATTTTACGCAGTCAAAATTAAAAATACGCACTCGGAAAACATTCGTAAAATTTACGCAGGTTCCCATTTTCAAAAGAAAGTTTTTGAAAGTTTTTGCAAAATTTATGTATATACGTACCCTAGAAATCAGTGGCAGATCCAGACCAGGGGGGCGGGCCCCTCTTTGCTATTTGGGTCTCCTCCTTTGACATTCCGGAATCCGTGCCCCCCCTAGAAAATTAATAATCCGGGCCCTTAATAAATTTCGCCTGCGGCGCACTTAGATTTTATATACTTCTGTGCTGCTTTATTACGTAATATATATATATACGTAGTTCAGTGATAGAACTTCTGTCTCTTAAAGTGTCTTCTATTCTGTTGCCTTTCCTGTTTTCCAAGTATCGTACGCAACGCCGGTTTATACGGGCATTTACAAATTTTATTTTACTCATAACGTAAATGGACAATGCAAGCATTGATAATTGGCAGCATAGGTGTGGCCGGGCAAAAAATCCGGGGGGGGGGGGGTTCCGACAGAGGGTGGGGGATCCCCTCTAAATTTTCGATTTTATGCCATTGTTGGCCACTTTTTGGCCAAAAATCTGGGGGGGTAGCAAAAATCTGAAAGTCTGGCGGGGGTCGCCAAAATTTGTCATTTTGGTGGGGAGGGGTCCCCCCACCCCCCTAACACATCTGAATGATGTGTTGGTTCTGACTGATTGGCAGCTTCTGAAAGTGCTCTAGAATAAATCGTGGACGTGAAAAATTCTGAAAAACATCCTATTCCCGTTTTGGTTTTCCACTGGTCGATTATACAACTCAATAACTCATCTTAACTAATCTTTTTAAACATTTGAATTGCTGAATTCTCCACGATTTCAAAAAAATTCTTAAGCTTCTGGGGGACCCCGCCCCGACCGCCCGTTTTGCACATTGTCACTTGTCCTCTTTATCTGCCACCACTCCTTGTATTGTACATATATAACTGTTTTACCGCAGTTTTTTCACTACTTAAGTTAATATCATAGGGGTCGTCGCAGCGACCCCTATAATATGTGTGAAAAGTGGCTGGAGAGTGCAGACAGTGTAAAATAAGCTGCGCAGAAGCTGCGCAAAATCCTGCGCAGATTTCATGCGAGTTTAGTATGTCTGGAAAGTGGTCAAATTTGTGTCAAATGAAAGTCCTAAGCGAACGGAACAACTTGTCATGGAGCCCCCCACCAAACTTGCTGTGCCAAATAACGTCACGTGCCTATAAAACTTTTGTCTTTCCTTCTTCAATCAGCACGACGAGTACAACAAGTATCAAAAAAGTTTTGGTCACAATTTTCAACTTTGAAAATTTTCGCTTCCGGACAATAGTTAGGTCCGTTTGTTTTTTTTCCGTGTAAGTCACGCTTGGGGAAGCCGTTTTAGTCAAACTCAAAAACTGAACGATCTGGGCATTTTCAGCCGGTGAAGTTTGGTTTTTCTGAGAGTAGTATTTGTGTTAATGTACCTTTTGGACAATTTTTCGCTGTCCGGCCCGGCCGGCCACCTGTGCGGCCGGCCATAAGTGGCCTGACCGCTAAGATGGCCAAAAAAGGCCAATTTTGTGTCACGGCTACAGGGCCCAGGGAACAAGCTAGAGAGACGCGGCTTGTTGCATAAGAAACTTTGGGATGGGTAGCGTGTCATAACCGAGGCGATTTTCGATATCTGGCCAGGATCGTTCAGGCGGCCGGCCCAAAGTTGGTCCGGCCAAATGGCCATTTTTGAAAAATTTCTAAGTCCTAACTCCACAGAAAATATAGTCAAAAATATATAGGCCTAAATATGCTGTTTTGGGCCATATAGTGGGACGCATATAAGGGTAATCGGGGTCGCTGAACGCGATGAGCATAGTCGCAGCGCTGTGCGGTGCTGCTATCGTGCTGTACTATTATGCAGCAACCATAGCACGCTGTCTGTAGACTTATATACTGTAAACGGCTAAACATATGAAACTTGGTGAAAATTATGTCTGTAGTAAGGGGGAACTGTAGCTATGTTAGTTGGTGCACTCTCTAGCTTCCACCGTGCTGTTTGTGCTGTCCTAAAACACAGCACCGTCGATAACAAGTTATTCATTTGTCACTGGCATTTGAAATTCGGCATATATACAGATAGTTTAGGACATGACAAACTATTATAGATAGGTTTCGTATACTTATTACGATGTTACTATATGGTTGCGCTGCAGTAGAGTGCAGCAGAAGTACAGCACGGCCTATAACTAACTACAGATAACTTGCAATCGTCTGAAATTCTGCAGGCACGTGCAGAATAGCATTGGAAATCATGCCGTATAAGTCTCTTTTTTGGCAGTGACGTTTGCGTCTAGTTGAGCTGCAGTAGAGTGCTGCTGAAGTATATACAGCACGGCCTATAACTAGCTACACAAATGTGGTAATCGTCTGAAATTCTGCAGACACGTGCAGAATAGCATTGGAAATCATGCCGTATAAGTCTCCGACCTTTTTGGCAGTGACGTTTGCGTCTAGTTGCGCTGCAGTAGAGTGCTGCTGAAGTACAGCACGGCCTATAACTAGCTATGCAAAAGTTTTAATCGCCTGAAATTCTGCAGGCACGTGCATAATAACATTACAAATCATGCCGAATAAGTCTACTACTTTGGCAGTGGCACTTGAGTCTAGTTGCGCTGCAGTAGAGTGCTGCTGAAGTACAGCACGGCCTATAACTAGCTACACAAATGTTGTAATCGTCTGAAATTCTGCAGGCACGTGCATAATAACATTACAAATCATGCCGAATAAGTCTACTACTTTGGCAGTGGCGCTTGCGTCTGGTTGCGCTGCTGCAGTAGAGTGCTGCTGAAGTGCAGCATGGCTTATGACAAACTACAGATAACTTTCTCCAACTTTCTAAAATATTCTTATTTGTAGTGGATGAGGGTTTTTCTGCCAAAATCTTTGTACTTTGTACTTTTCAAGCTTCTTTGTTCTATGGCTTGGTTGACTGTTACGTAATTATTGGGGGAATTTTTAAAGTTTCTTTCATAAAGCTTTAACATTCTTGCTTAAGTTTTACTGAGAACCTTAAAAATGAAATAGGACAAGAATAAAAATGCTCCGATGAAGCATGAAAAATGCAATATGGGTGACACTGGGTTTAGAGGACTAGGTTTTAGGTCAGCAGACAGAGGACTAGGTATTAAAGCGTTAATATGGGAGGGACAGGTTGTAAATGCCAGGAGGACTAGGTTAAAAGCGCACTAATTGCTTCGCTGAACAACCCATATTCGCGGGTACGCATGCTCCACTCCGCATTTGACCTTTATTGTCTTAGGTTCTAAATTCGTCAGCTTTCCAGACGAGCTTGCTGATTTTGAAATATTATGCTTTATATACTTCAAGCGTTTTACAGTGCGTTACCAGAGCGGAATTTGTGACACCAATTTTTACTGCATATATATGTTGTATTAAGTGTTGGATTATATGCATTAATTAAATTAATTAAATTAAGTTGTGTTGTAAGTTGTATTAATTATGTAATGTTAAGTATTACGAACACAACTATATGTATATCATAGGGGTCGCGGCAGCGACCCCTATAATATGTGTCAAAAGTCCCTGGAGACACCGTAAAATAAGCTGCGCAGAGGCTGCGCAAAATCCTGCGCAGATTTCATGCGAGTTTAGTATGTCTGGAAAGTGGTCAAATTTGTGTCAAATGAAAGTCCTAAGCGAACGGAACAACTTGTCATGGAGCCCCCCACCAAACTTGCTGTGCCAAATAACGTCACGTGCCTATAAAACTTTTGTCTTTCCTTCTTCAATCGGAATTTAAAGCATATTATAAGGGGGGGGGGCGCAATAGCGCTCCCCCTATAATATGGGTGTAAAAGGCTCAGCGCGGCCCTTAGAGACCCGTTCGAGCACCGTGCCAGCTAAATACTCAACCAAACTAGACAAATTTGGTATCGTTGGAATCAGCACGACGAGTACAACAAGTATCAAAAAAGTTTTTGTCACAATTTTCAACTTTGAAAATTTTCGCTTCCGGGCAATAGTTAGGTCCGTTTGTTTTTTTTCCGTGTAAGTCACGCTTGGGGAAGCCGTTTTAGTCAAACTCAAAAACTGAACGATCTGGGCATTTTCAGCCGGTGAAGTTTGGTTTTTCTGAGAGTAGTATTTGTGTTAATGTACCTTTTGGACAATTTTTCGCTGTCGCTGTAGAGCACATCGAGTTTAGTATGTGTGCGAAGTTTCAGCCCCGTATCACTTTCCGTTAAAAAGTTGCGCCCCGGACCGGTTATTGCGGCGATGTTTTTTTTTCGGTTTCTCCTATTTAATGGTCGTATTGTCCTGACTTTCCGCCTCTTTCACGTAATCTGCAGCGGAGGCCGGACCTAAAGGGGTATAGGGTCTGGTAGTACCCCATGCGCCATTTAAGAATCACTACTTTTTTGCGCCGCAGGTGCGCCACAGCGGCGCCGCAAAGTCGGCTCAGAGCGAAAAATGACCATTTTTGTGGTCGCTGCGCAGCTCGAACGTTAAGAGCTGGAGCCGATTTCTTTTTATATTCAGAAACTACATATATTGAACTAACTAAATAGCTAAGTCTCGTTTCTCTATCACTTCCCATGCGACCACAGTGGCCGGTCAAAAATGGTGAAAATTCGAAAAAGGAAAAATCGAAAATTCTCGCTGTGTATTCAACTTAGAAAGCTCAATTCTTTCATACAAAGGTTTTCTGGCACGGCGAATTGATTCCCGTAAGCAGTTTTGCCGTCGGACCCACCCATATTGCTGGGCTGGTTCCACTTTGCTGTCGGGAGGGTCAAGTCGGTACCGACTTCCAAGAACACCATATAGGACTGTGCATAGCCTCTCAAAACTTTGTCCATAGGGGTTTTCTGGTGCGCCCAGCTCATTTCTGGTGTCTGTTTTGCCGTCCGACCCACCCATTTTGCTGGGCTGGTTCCACTTTGCTGTCGGGAGGGTCAAGTCGGTACCGACTTACAAGAACACCATATAGGACTGTGCATGGCCTCTCAAAACTTTGTCCATAGAGGTTTTCTGGTGCGCCCAGCTCATTCCCGGTGTCCGTTTTGCCGTCCGACCCACCCATTTTGCTGGACTGGCTCCACCTTGCCGTTTGAAGGGTAAATCGGGTAGGGGGTCAAGTGGTCAAAAATAAAATTTTTCAAAAGTGGTCAAATTTGGTACCAAATGAAAGCCCGCATCGAACTGAGCAACTTTTGTCATAGAAGTGCGTACCTAAAGTGGCTGTAGTGGGGTGGGGTGGGGACTTAGGCGATTTTGGGTCAAAAATTAAAATTTTCAAAAGTGGTCAAATTTGGTACCAAATGAAAGCCCGCATCGAACTGAGCAACTTTTGTCATAGAAGTGCGTACCTAAAGTGGCTGTAGTGGGGTGGGGACTTAGGCGATTTTGGGTCAAAAATTAAAATTTTGAAAAGTGGTCAAATTTGGTACCAAATGAAAGCCCGCATCGAACTGAGCAACTTTTGTCATAGAAGTGCGTACCTAAAGTGGCTGTGAGGGCTGTAGTGGGGTGGTTACTTAGGCGATTTTCGGTCAAAAATTAAAATTTTCAAAAGTGGTCAAATTTCGATTCAAATGAAGGCCCGCATCGAACTGAACAACTTTCGCCATAGAACCACCCACCCAAACTTGCTTTCGGATTTATATACTTGCTTTCTCAACCGGAATTTAAACGACAGGCATAGGCCCAACACACATATTATCCCCTTTTGTGCGGAGCATTTTTGTTACTTGTAGTAATAGCTGCAAAGTCGTGCCGACAAATTGTTAAACTGTTATTGAACGATTGCCGATTGAACAGCATTTTTGTCTGGGCAATTTCCGCGAATATGGGTTGTTCAGCGAAGCTGGTCCATATTAGTGCGCTTTTAACCTAGTCCTCCTGGCATTTACAACCTGCCCCTCCCATATTAACGTTTTAAAACCTAGTCCTCTGTCGGCTTAAAACCCAGTGTCACCCATATTGCATTTTTCATGCTCCATCGGAGCATTTTTATTCTTGTATAGACACAGCCAACACACACACACATATCCTTGTTTGTGCGGAGCATTTTTGTTACTTGTATATATACCTATATATTCATTTTATTTATATATATAATTTATCTTTTTAAAAGTTTGCATGGCGGATTTTTTTCCACTTTCAAAAAAGTTTAAACATGGGGGGCTCTAGCCATCCAGACTCCCCCGCTGTGCTTGTCTAAATTGCACTGCACTCACGGGATATATAGTTGTTTTACAATTTGGCAAATTAAACTAACCTTTCTGTACGCAATATTAATTTTTATTTAAAAATTTTTGTTCCTGAGAAAAGTATATATATATATACTTTTAGCCCCCCCCCTCCCCGGGAAAATTTTTCAGCGGGCCCTCCTCCCTCTTCAAAATCCTGCTGCTAAAAATAGCAAAACATTGGGATCCCTCCAGTTGGGAGGGACTTCCCTCCTGTTCTGGAGGAAACCCCCCCCTTACACCTATATACGTATATATATGCCAATCAGGGAGTGGCAGCGGCTTAACTATAACTATAAACCACTTCCACCCATAAAATTGAGATTTGGTTTTCATCATTCGGAATTCTCAATCACTGTTGTTTTGTTTGACCAAAAGCTTGGGTTATTGTTGTATATATATAATTAAATTCCAGTTTCTTTGATTATGCGTCTGTGAAAAATAACGATGCCTATTGTATCTGTGAAGAAAGTGCTTTTAGATGAAGCTCTTGGAAAAGAATACAGTTGGTTTATTTGAATTAATTGAAGTTGAAGTAATATGGTATTGTTAGTTTTTATGTATTTAATAATAGAACTGAAAAAATTGCCACTGCTGCATTTACGTACACGTATTTATACGTATTTATGTATTTATATTAGGGATGCACCGGGACCTGAACTCAGCTAACCTTATATATAGAAGTTTTACTTGCCTTCTTACTATAATTTTGCAACTTTTGACGCCGATGAATGAATAGAATCAAATTTAATCAAAAGTTGTAGACTGCACTTGTCCGAGGGCCATTGAGTAGCTGTTTGTCTTACGTAAGAGTGAACAGTTTTTACGTATGCATTATATAGTAATGACTTTTGATAATGATTTCGATATCTCTTGTTGCTGTGAATAGTAGGGACCAGGGGCGGACAGGTGCAGTCTACGTGGAGGGTCCACATGCAGATTGCAAAAATAATATACGTGTTCAACCTACGTATATATGTGTAGAAATGTTTGCGTACTGTGGGGCGGTTGTTCATTTCATTCCATTCATTCACAAAGAAACAAGGAGATAATCACTTGGCTGAACAAAAACTTAGTGTTTGTACCAGATTATCGTGACTTGTTAAAATTTTTAAAAATTGTGCTACTTTGTGCCTTTGAGGACCCGGCCCCGGTACCTGAGCCGCGATTTGGCTCCGACCGGCTCCGACCGAGAGCTGGCCCCGGCCCCGGCCCCGGTAGTGGCGGCCCCGGTGCACTTCTAATTTATATACGTACGTATATATATATAATGTAGGGATCGACCGGAATTTCGGTTCCGGTATATACTCCTTGCCGGCGATTTCAACGCAGAGACAGGTGCTCATCACCCCTGGCCCAAGGTTCTTGGTCGCTTTGGCCGCGGCAATCTTAATGATAATGGCACCCGCATGCTGTCATTTGCGACTGCCAATGGACTGTTTGCTGCCAATTCCTGGTTTAGGCACAAACCCCACCATCAACTGACATTTTATTCTAATGATGGCCGCACAGTCAAACAATTGGACCATCTACTTGTGAGTCAGTCGCTGCGGTCTATGGTGGAGGATGTGAAGGTGTACACCAGAGCTAATGTTCTGTCTGACCACAAACTTGTTGTCAGTCGACTTAAACTACACCTCTCAGTCCGGCGCCTGCCCAAGCGAATTCCTCGCAGAGACTTCTCATCTCTATCGTCTGATCACGGTTCAGCTGCGTTCAATATATCGGTCTCAAACCGTTTCCAAGTACTCGGTCAGATCTCTGATAATATTGATGCTACGTGGACGGCAATCAAGGATGTCATCAACTCTTCCATAAAGGAACACTGCCCAGTGAAAAAGACCATCCGTAATCCTTGGATCACTGCTGACACACTACAGCTTATCGAGGAAAGGCGCTCCGAGCAGGATCACAAACGCCGAAACTTTCTACGTAAACATATAAGGATCTCCCTTAAAAATGACAGAGCCGAATGGATAGCTAAGCAAGCGTCCTCCATGCAAACGGCGTCAGATCGCGGAGACCTTAAAACCCTATTTCAAACTATTTCCAGGCTGAGTGGCAACAGTGACAGTATCACTCCTGCAGCCGTCACTGGCGCGAATGGTGAAGCCCTCACCTCAACCGATGACCGATTGCAGCGCTGGAGAGACTACTTCTCCGATTTGTACAATCGTCCGAACCCAATTCAAACCGACCCTGACCTGGACGGAAATTTTCCTGAAGAATCTGAGCTTGTTTCGCAAGCTGCCCCGACGTTGGAGGAGGTCATCCGTGCTGTCCAATGCCTCAAAACCAGCAAATCGCCTGGCACCTGCGACATCCCAGCCGAAGCCTTCAAAGCATTAACTACAGATAATCTCCACACCATTGTGTTTCTTCTAAAATCTATTTGGCATCAGAAGAAAGTCCCGCAAGACTTCAAGGACGGCATCATTATACCTTTGCACAAGAAAGGATCCAAACGGGACTGCGCATATTACCGTGGAATTACACTGTTATCCATCGCTGGAAAAATCCTAACCGTGATTCTTCGTTCTAGGCTAGAGCCTCTCAGTGTTTTTTTTTGCTCGGACACTTTTGCGCTCTTCTGCGCACTGCCCCAAAATTTTTTGCGCAATTTGCTAAAAAAGTGCGCATAGCAGGAAAAATGCTAAAATTTAGCATAAAATGTCTGTTTTGCATTTATTAGTAATTGCATGACCTTTCTACAATGTTCAGAGCTGCTGATTATAAGTTGATAGAACTTATATAATGGTTAAATAAATTTGCAAACTCACCTAACTTTGCAAACGATGGCACGATGGGCATGGGGTGCAGAATTAAAAGACTTTAAAAATAGCAACCATTTAAGTATATACGTACGTATGATAATCTTCAAGTTTTATATATTGATATAAAAGTAAATTTGTTTCAAGTTTTATTGATTTAAAAGTAAATTTTATTCTGTAAATTTAGCAAAATGATGAAGGCTTTTGACAATTTTTAAGTTGTTTGCAAGCTAAGAATCATCACTGCTTTTTATATTAACAAAAATACACGCTAGTTTGAAATTTCGTCGAAAATTATGCAGTTTTCCGAAAATGATTCCGACATCTGACTCAGTAATTTTCAGGACTCAGCCCAGAGCATCTTTTAGATAAACACCGACAATAACATACATAAACCTAGCAGTCATGTAACCTTCTGCTAAAGTTTGTAAACTTCTCCAAAAACTGAAAAGCTATTAAAATTTAGCAATCAGTTATTTCATAACTTGAACAAGTAATAAAAATGCTCCTCCGGAGCATGAAAAAGTAATATGGGTAGTTGTGAGGTTGTAAAATCAAGAGAGGACTAGTCTTAAAAATGCTTAATATGGGGCTAGATTCAAAAAAGAAGAGGACTAGGTTGTGGGCGAATTAATATGGGCACAGCTTCGCCGAGCAACCCATATTCGCGGACTGAAGAAGTTATATATTTTTATACGTACCAGTGTTCAGATTTAGTTACGGCACGTAAATAACATACGACTATGATAAACGGGTTTTAGTGGAAGCAAACATTTCTTTCGATAAACTCTTAATATTTATCTACTGAGCGTTTTAACCATTTATAAGAAAAGTATATGTTTCAACAATAAATTCAGGATCAGGACACTCTCCGACGATCTTCTATTTCTATTCAACCGTTAGCGTTACAATCATAGCTTTGGTACTTTCTAGTTGCTTGTCGTAGTCCAGCACAACCAAATTATATACTATATAGTTTACGTATATATAACTGCTGGAATTGTAATTATTGACTGACATTAATTGCTTTGTATATGGCAATCGCCATGACGAAGCGTGAAAGCCCGCGAATATGGGTTGCTCGGCGAAGCTGTGCCCATATTAATTCGCCCACAACCTAGTCCTCTTCTTTTTTTGAATCTAGCCCCATATTAAGCATTTTTAAGACTAGTCCTCTCTTGATTTTACAACCTCACAACTACCCATATTACTTTTTCATGCTCCGGAGGAGCATTTTTATTACTTGTCCTTCTGTCATTTTAAAGGTTCCCTTTCCAGCAGTGAGCTGACGCAGATTAGGAGCTTGAAAAATGCAATAGGCAGGGCAAATGGGCTTTCATTTTTTACCAAACATGACTACTTTTGAAGACTTTAATTTTTGACCCACGCCGGCCACCCACCCACAGGTCGGTGGAGCCACTTTTTGTGGGTGGCATAATGACAAAAGTTGATCGCCTCGCCAAGGGCTTTCATTGGACACCAAACTTGACCACTTTTGAAGACTTTCATTTTTGACCCACACCGGACCCACTGTGGGTGGGCCACCCACCCACAGGCCGCTGGGGCCACTTTTTGTGGGTGGCATAATGACAAAAGTTGATCGCCTCGCCAAGGGCTTTCATTTGACACCAAACTTGAACACTTTTGAAGACTTTCATTTTTGACCCACACCGGACCCACTGTGGGTGGGCCACCCACCCACAGGCCGCTGGGGCCACTTTTTGTGGGTGGCATAATGACAAAAGTTGATCGCCTCGCCAAGGGCTTTCATTTGATACCAAACTTGACCACTTTTGAAGACTTTCATTTTTGACCCACACCGGACCCACTGTGGGTGGGCCACCCACCCACAGGCCGCTGGGGCCACTTTTTGTGGGTGGCATAATGACAAAAGTTGATCGCCTCGCCAAGGGCTTTCATTTGATGCCAAACCTGACCACATTTGAAGACTTTCATTTTTGACCCACACCGGACCCACTGTGGGTGGGCCACCCACCCACAGGCCGCTGGGGCCACTTTTTGTGGGTGGCATAATGACAAAAGTTGATCGCCTCGCCAAGGGCTTTCATTTGATACCAAACTTGACCACTTTTGAAGACTTTCATTTTTGACCCACACCGGGCCCACTGTGGGTGGGCGCTGTGGGTCAGGGGTCACATCCACCGACCTCAGCAGTATGCTCATCGTTTTCAGCGACCCCGATTTACTATATATGGGTACCACCCCAACGCCGAAAAACGCCATTTTTAGTGACTTTTAGGCCATTTCTTGTAAAAAAGGGACTTAGAAACTTTTCGCCCAAACAGGCCAAAAAATGCAAAGTTTGGGCCCATCTCCTGAAAGCTACAGAGCGAAATTAAAAAATCCCCCTCGTTACTTTGTGCGCATAGTCCGAAATATTCAAATAAAATAAACCAAACCGATCTAGCTGCTAGCCTGTGAAAAAAAGTCGATCACAACCGAAGTGCCAAAATAGCGAAAGTCCGACTTTGGGGCCTTGGCACAGAGCCAAAATTGGCCAGGTGCCAAAATGACCAAAAAAAGGTTGCATGGGAGGACCCTGCCTACCAACATATAATAGTAGTATAGGACCAAAATGCCCATATCGTTCCAACACTGCGCTGACATAAGCACTTCCGAAAAGCGTTATTAACCGAGAAAAAAAACAAACGCACGGTAACTCCCGCCTAGTGCAAAATTTCGATTCGGAATTTTAACCAAAAGGTATGGTGGTACTTGTAGTACTGCTCGAGTACTTTTACGATGGTAACATTTTTACCCCTCCCAGACCTCTAATTAGCTGGCACCAGGCCAACACGGTCTCCAGGGGGCCGCGCAGACGCCTTTATACCCATATTATGTAGGGGCGCTATCGCGCCCCTACATAATATGCAAACCTTGTTGCATATACAAGTTAGAAAAACCACACGTACGTTAGGCCATGGGTGCTTGTATATATATTAATGCTTGGATGTTTACTGAAAGTTAGGTCGCAACTTAGCAAGAAACCAGTAGTAGGCAAGTAAGGAGGGGGTCTGGGGGCGGAGCCCCCAGGACAAATTGGAGATTTTTTATGAAATTGAGAGCCAGGAGCAATTTTTCTGAGCACTTGAGCAATTAATGTTTAGTAATTTTCTCTCCGTGTCGGTAGAAAAAGTGCGCACGCGTGGCAAAGCTCAAAATTTTTTGCTCATTTCAGAAAAAAGTGCGTCATTGCGCACTTTTTGAGCAAAAAAAACACTGGAGCCTCTGTATGAGTCCCTGTCCGTGACCAGCAGGCCGGTTTTCGTCGTGGTCGTGGATGTATCGACCAAATATACATCCTTAGACGCGTCTTGAAAGGCGACTTCGTCACGGACAACCTGCTGCTGAGTAATTGATAGCCATTGACTTTGCCGCTGCTTTTGATAGCATCCACCGCGCATCCATGTGGGCAGTGCTGCGGAAATATGGCGTGCCTCGTCTATTCATTGACATTATCCGATATATATACGAGGGGGCTTCGTCTGTTATTCGTGTCGGGCATGGATTAATGAGGCCGTTCCCGGTTCAATCTGGGGTCCGTCAGGGTTGCGTTTTGTCCCCTATGCTATTTACTTTGCTCTTAATTGATCCTTAGCCACTCTGTGCTCCCAACGGATGGTGTGGTGTGCTCTGACTTTAACCGGGTTGCGGACCTGGCCTATGCCGACGATATTGCCGTATTGGGATCATCAGAACAGGAATGTCAAAGCTTGCTGAACCGAATTTCCGGTTTGTCAGTTAAGCTAGGCCTAAAGATCAAGCCTTCGAAAACGAAAGCTCTCTACTTCCATCTGGTTAACGAACCGCAACTATACGTTGGCCAAGACCAGATCGAGATAGTTGATTCGTTTACCTATCTGGGCTCTACCATCCATGGTGCCCAGGTATTTGCCACCTGCGACATTATTAATCGCATAGGAAAAGCCTCTCAGACACTGCACAGACTGAAGAAAACGGTATTCGCAAGGCAGGATCTATCCATCAAGCTTAAAATGAAAGTTTTCAATGCAGCTGTTATATCAATTCTGTTATACGCAGCAGAGTCTTGGTCCTATACCAAAGCGGATCTAGCAAAACTGGAAGTATTCCATATGCACTGCCTGCGCTGTATTCTGAGTATAACGCTTCGAGACCGAGTGCATAATACCGACGTGCGCGCGAGATGTGGCAAGCAACCTACAATCGAAGATCTGATCCGCCGCCGACGGTGGCTTGGTCACGTGGCCCGAATGCCCAATGACCGCCTGTGCAAATCTATCTGGGTACTAGTGATGTGCGCTGAACAAATTGCCCGCTCCGGAGCTCCGGCCGGAGCGGGCTGTCGGAGCACCGGAGCTCCGCGGAGCTCCGACTGTTTGTGAAGATTAAAACTGTAAAAATTTTGTTTTAAGCTAAGCAAATTATTTTTGCAATGAAAAGCACGTCTACTATATATAGTGCTTCGCATTTTTATGTTCAGAATCTGATTCTTTTGCTATACACATTTGTTCTATTTGCTAGCCTGTATTTTTGATCTGAAATGAGTTCAGACTTGGACAACTTTTCAGAGAACTCGTGGCTGTTTCATTATGCATTATGTTGCGTTTACATAAAAGCCAATGTTAGTTTACTGCCGTTTAGTTCGAATGTCTTACTTTTTCAAGATTTGCTAAGTTTAAATTTCATAGATTAGGATTCCATAAAATTCGTTACGAGAATTTCGTTAAAAATTGAATTTTTGGATCCATGATGAATTAGTGCAAGTTTAACAAACGTGGACCAGATTTGCTTTTATAAACTGTTTAACTTTTAAAAAAGTATATATGTAATCATAAAATAAATTTGAATAAGGAGAAATTATATATATGTCTGAAAAATATTAGAAAAGATGTGTGAGATTTAAACATTTGTAGACATTGAAAGATTACGTAAGAAGAATAGGTTTCATCGAAAAAGGGAATAATTGATGGATTAATGGATTAATTTATGGCAATTATATAATTAAAAACGTTGTATTGAAACAATTCTTAGGGGTCGTAGCTTAGAATTACATTTTAATTTTCACTTTTATCTGGACAAGTTGGAAAAATCATACAAAAACGAATCATACAGCGGTCTTCTTGAGAAAGCAGAAAAATATTAAAAATAAAAAGAGCACTAATTCATCGTTCTTACGCACTGGTCGTGAGACTACAGCAAGAAATCATGAAAACTCTTCAAAAATTTCATTAGTACCCAAGTTATGAGAAACAGACAGACATCAAAGCTTGGAAATGGCTGCTCCGGGTACCCGGAGCTCCGGAGCAGAAGCCCGCTCCGGAGCACCGAAAATCGGAGCTCCGCTCCGGAGCTCCGTCGGAGCGGAGCTCCGGCGCACATCACTACTGGGTACACCCGAAACCTGCCAACTGGCGATGCGTGAGAAATGCGGCTAAATGCACCTGGGACAGTTTAGTGGAAAAGGATCTAAACTGGCTAAGGGCTGCTTACGGATCTGTCGTTTGGAGCAACTCTTCTACCAGCATAATTGCAGACGTGGCTTCTGATCGGGCTCAGTGGCGACGTATCGTATGGGGACACGCTATAGCGGATGCTGATCCTGCTCTCGGCGTTAAGTCAAGTCAAGTCAGTATATACTTCAAATAAGTGTGTTTTATCAGGATAATAATACTAAAAAATGAGTAACTATTACCCTATTTGGTGTACTTTGACCACCTTCTGCATCATTTGGGTGCACGAACACGCACTGCACTTTAAATATTGTAAATTTCAACGAATGCTGTGTAAAAATTCCATGACGTTCACGAAATAGAAAAATTTCTCAGCTTTTCTCCATCGGAGCATTAATCTGCAAAGGAATCTGCGCTGCCTTACCTTACACTGTTATTCGACGATTTTCTTTCATAACACTTACAGGGGTCGCTATCGCTACTCTGGCTATGACATCTATGCTATCTATCTATACATACCTTAAAAGTCTGGGTTTACTTTACTGGGGGGGGGGCCCACGTTTCGGGTTGCCCCCATTCGATCTCTCCCCCCCCTCTCGGCCCCACCCCCACTTTTTTGGGCTTCCCCCCCACTCACTATAAGGTGCCCAGAAAATGCCAAATTTTAAGGATTTTTGGTCAAAATTTTAAAAAATTTTCCGGCTTCGCCGGAATTTTTTGGTCAAAAATCGTCTATTTTGGTGCTCAAACTTAATTTTTGAGCACTTTTTAGCTTAGTTATAGCAGTATGTATGTGTACAAAACAGGCTATTTTTACTGCATTTTTGGACATTTTAGACCATTTTATTCCCCCCCCCCCACTTTTCGACCTCCCCCCCACTCACTATAAGGTGCCCAGAAAATGCCAAATTTTAAGGATTTTTGGTCAAAATTTTCAAAAATGTTTTGTACTAGTGGGGGGGGGCTCCCCCCCCCACTCTTCCCACCCCCACTTTTTTCGCCTAAAATAAACCCAGAAAGTAATGTTACAACCCGCGAACTTCTCGGCTAGACTGTACCCATATTCTTTGTTTTTTCTTTCTTCTTTTTATGATTTGTATATATTCTCCATAATAGTATTTT
>JASAND010026940.1:0-12422 GCA_030248195.1 Trissonchulus latispiculum
ACTGTAGCGTTAGCAATCACCTTGCACCGTCTTAAGACCCCCAGGGTCCAAAAACTGGACTCTTGCTGAGATGCTCACAAAGCCTTCAATTCATTATGAAAGTGGACGAAACCTTCTGAAACCTATTATTTTGTGGAATCTGGTGGTTTTTACAGGAGTCTCATACAGTCCTAATAGTTGAATCGACAGACTGGTTGTTGTAGCTGCAGAGAATACAAAAATGACCATGTTTACTTTTACAGCCACTAAGCATAGAAACGCAAACAAAAAGCATAGAAAACAGAAACAAAAAGCAAAATTCGAGGGCCAAACAGTGGCCAGTCTAAAGGAGATCAATTTATTCAAAATTACTTCCACATGTTCAGAAAAAACAATGTCAAACAAAACAATAACGTCAACATTGTTCCAATCGACGGACACAAGCTTGCTGAAGTTTACAAATTTTTCTCCGGGAAATGAATTTACTTGAAGTGAAGGTAGACTGCCTAATTAATATCACACTGTTTTATAAGAAAAATCAATGAAAAATACAGTTACTAAAAGCCTTGGCTTTGGCTTTGTGACTGTACAGCAGGCGGGATTCATTGTTTTTCTATGATTGATGATTTGCTTACTTCACGGGTCCGCCTACCAGCCAGCGTTTACTTCATTTTCTTGATACAATTAATACTTACATAGATTAATTCTTTGGATCAAAGACACTAGAGCACCTTTAATACAGTTTAAACTGATAATACCTACTTTAAATTTGGCCTCATTCCACAGATAGTCACGGTGGGAGCGACGCTTCCCGCCCGGCTCATACTCAAACACCCCGATGACGTCACGCAGGTGCTCCTCTGAGAACAGGATCTCAAAGAGGGCATTCTTGTTCAGCAGGAAAATGTCACGAAAGATGCCGTAGAGAATTCGCAGAGACTGTCGACTGTCGATGTCCTCGCACATGCGGAACACTTCCAACAGTTTGGGAATGTACCTGAAAAGAAAAAAGACATCAAAACAAACGAAAAACAACAACAGAGTGACTAGAAAAAGTTTAAAACGCAATTAACTTCAAGGAAACTCTAGAAATTCGCTAAATTTGCTTCTACAAAATCGATGCAGCTTTCCCAATTGTCATCGACATAGAAAAAGGCAGTATGTCGGTTTTTAGAGGCAGGTTCACATGCAACAATAGGTTCACAAAATGTTCATATAATATAGAGCGTGACTTTCCAAATTTTGAAGGGGATTTAATTTTTTTGCGGTGGTCGGCTTTTCATTCCCGCCCCATCCTTCTAAATCCAATATAGGAATACTCCAGGCTAAGAAAGATAAATATTGCTCGAAATAATAGTTCACATTCTCCCCGGAAAAGCTCATTTTTCGCTGTAACAAAAAGCTGACACAAAATAAGAGCTTTAGGAGGTGATTCAAAAGTTACCCTGAGCTTTCAATCTGCATGGCCAACTGCTCTCGTCGAGGGGGACTGCCCGTACAGGAGGCAAACAGTTCACTGATTTCAGGTAGGCGGGAGATTTCGGCTGGGGGAAGGACCACAGGGGGCGGGGGCGAGCCCACCCCACGATGACAGCGTTGGAGGCCATTTTCCAGGACATCGTTGTCAGCGCAGTCCAACTCGGCAAGGGACGGCTCGCTGGCAGCGGCCTCGATCGGGTCTTTGCCCTGAATCTGCAAAGCAAAAAAGAAATAAAATAAAATAACTAAACAAATTAATTTATCTGAAAAATAAATAAAATAATAAACAAATTAATTTATCTCAAAACCAGTAAAATACTGTTTTTGCAGTTGTCGGCGAAAATTAACGCAGCTTCTACTTGCTAGACAAAACAATTATTAACCTGTAGGTGCGAAGCCATCCTTATCCGATTCTAACAGGCGCTCTCTACTTGACAGTAAGAAGTACAATAATTATATATTTAGTTCAGATAAACAAACTTGTTTGTTTGTTAAACAAACAAGTGAAAATATTTCTGCACATTTTATGCACAACAGACAAATGGAAATTTGTTAAAACAGGTTAGAAATTTGTAAAAAAAGAGAAATCAGTCTTCACTTGTAGTACGACTCCGCCGCCCCCCCCCCCAGAACTGAATAAAAAACTACGAGGAAAACATTCCTATTAAAAGTATTAGGTAGTCTGTCCGCTGACACGCACTCGACAAATCTTTTCCCAGATATCATCACAGCCCGCCTTTTCCTGAAAACTGAGCGCCAGATCGCTCGTCTCCCCTTCCGACCAGACGATCAGAGTCTCCTGCTGCTTCTGATAGTTGTTGTCCAGGCGAACCTTCGCTTCCAGCAACACAGACGCTAAAATATATAACGTACAAACACATACGTAAACACATATAATATATACAACACATATACACAATAAATATATACGTATACAAAAACACGCAAACAGTATTATATACAAAAGTTTTTCAATAAATCCCTCTATATAAGTAGTTCAAGAAAAAAGGTCAAAACATAATTAGAAAATGTCCAGGCTGTACTAAGGTGCTGGTGGCTGCAATACCAGCTGACTCTGCTCGTAGAAATTTTTTATTAGTCTCGGGGAGAGGTGGGTCCCGCCCTCCAAGCGCGACCGTGCCTGCGGGGAACCGCAATTTTGCTCTGAGAAAATAGTTCCGAATGCCTAATGCCCAAATGTTTTGTTTTCACAGGAAATTATTATTAATACGTGTTGATGCACCTGAATGATGTAAAAGCTTGTCAAAGTACATCAAATAGTGCATTTGGTACTCATTTTGGGCTACGAAACGTATATGCTATGCTGGTGCGATACACGATTTCGCGGCGAAGGAGCGAAAGCTTTTTGAAAAATGGTCGTTTTACACATGACACGGAAAACATTCATGGGGGTCTGGAATTTCGGGGGGATTCCCCCATTCCGGACCCCCTGGCTACGCACCTGTCACTCATATTGCCAGCCAAGCCAACTTACAGTCCACCTCATCCCTGACGACCAGGGCCATTGAGTCATAGTGATCGCTGTGGGCACAGGTCACGTGACCCGTCCCCTGGTCGTCCCACATCCGCTTGTCGTTCAGGACCCACAGTTTCACACGACTCTTTGTGCTCTAAAGTACAATAATTACGTCCAATTACATGCACGACAATTTAGTAGTGGTGCTGAAGGCACTGCAACATTAGGAGTCGCAAAAATGCTATATATGTATGAGTCATGAATTTTGAATCTGAAGAAATTTAAATTCGTATCCAAGTAGAGAAAATATTTTACACAACAAGAACAAAAAGTGCTCCTTCGTCGCATGTAAAATACATATGAGTCTTCGTAGGCAGGTTGTACATAAGCAAAAACTAGCCTGTAAAATACATATGAGTTCCGTAGGGAGGTTGTAAATTAAGGAAAACAAGTTGCAACCGCTTAACATATGAGCCTGTCCTACAACGAGGCTCATATTGGCGTATGTCATAATACGAATAATTTTCAGATATATATTTTACTTTTATAAATACATACTGCATAAAGCTTTTCATTACAAATTATCCTTCATATAGTCAGAGGGGGGAAAAAAACATGCCGGAAAAGAAGGGGAAAAAAACATGGTCGCCTACTCCACAACCATAGCAGATGCAGCTGCCTAGTATAGCCCATTAGAAAGAGCAAGTCTAGAAGTATACCTTACAGTACCAGATTGGTTTCTAAGTTTGATTCTGTAAGTACAGTACTTGACCAAAGTTGACCTCCCAAAATTGGCCAAAATGCTAAGGATTTTCGAAAGTTTGCAAGTCTATATCTAACCAACTATCAAACTTTGGCTACTATAAATGGGCATGCAGGCATTATTTGACTTGCTCTATCACATGGCAATAGTGGTTTTCCCCTGCGTACACCCAGTAAAAAAATATGACCATTTTTTTCCCCCACATTGGGTCCACTAGAGCGAGGAAAAAAACATGGTGACCAAATTTTAAAATTTTTGCGTATGCTTCAGGAAGGCGTAACTAATGCTTCTATAGGAAAGAGAATGCTTTAAAACCACTAAAAACCTCAAAATATGCCAACTTTGAGCATGTTTGAAGCTTCTAGCTCGAAAATTTGATTTGCAGCATCAACATGCCAGGTTTCATAAGTTTCTATGGTAAAAATGAAAATTTTGAAAAAACTTAAAAAATGATGGAATATTGCAATTTTTAACACAACTAACTTGTTTCTAGTGATATTCTGCATATTATGGCCAGTTCCCAGCAGGTTTCATGCCCAAACAGGTTAGGTACGGCGGATTTAGCATTTTGACCAAAAAATCTGGTTTTGAGCTTGCTGTGAGGTTAGAATGGTGCCTAGGTAGTTTTGCACGCTAAAAACAGCTGAAACAATGCTTTTAAACCATTCTAAATGGTTGATTGGTAGAAATCCGTGCCATGTTTTTTTCCCCGCACCATGTTTTTTTCCCCGATTTGCGGGTAAAAAAAACATGGACAAATCCTGTTGCTGCCAAAGCTGAGTGAGGTATTAGAGAAGTTTGAATATACGATTGGATAGGTATTTGCCCACGGTACATAACGGTATACTCAAGCCGATCCAAATCCAAGCGAAGAAAAAGTTGGAGGCTTGCTTCCCTATTTGTGTTTTTCTTCCCCCCCCCCTGACTATATATACAATGTTGATCAGTCATTATAGTGTGCATATGCTCAATACGGTACGCCATGAGGCGCTCTGACTCACAGCCAAGTGGGAACGCATCCTGCGTGTGTATAATGTGAAAGTGTTTCGAGAATGCATTAGAGGTGTGCGATAGTGTTTCAGGAAACATCAGGTTGCATGTACAGTTCAGCTTGAGCAGTCGTAGTTCACTTCAGTCCATTTCTTCTGGGCCACGACGTCTATTCATTTTTCCGTAATGTGGATGAAGCTGAGGTTCTTTAATGAGGCTTTAATGTGGAATGCACTGTGACGCCAATATGAGCCTCGTTGTAGGACAGGCTCATATGTTAAGCGGTTGCAACTTGTTTTCCTTAATTTACAACCTCCCTACGGAACTCATATGTATTTTACAGGCTAGTTTTTGCTTATGTACAACCTGCCTATGAAGACTCATATGTATTTTACATGCGACGAAGGAGCACTTTTTGTTCTTGTTTTCTATTATTTTATATATGTATGCTCATGAAGGTATATATATAGGTATCTTTCAACAGTAGCAAGCAAGCCAACCACAGCACTCCACAACCACTTTGAGCATGCAGTTCTATGACAAATGTTGCTCAGCTCGCTCAGGGCTTTCATTTGGTACCAAATTTGACCACTTTTGAAAAATTTCATTTTCGACCGAAAATCGCCTAAGTCCCCACCCCACCACAGCACTCTACAGCCACTTTGAGCATGCAGTTCTATGACAAAAGTTGCTCAGCTCGCTTAGGGCTTTCATTTGGTACCAAATTTGACCACTTCTGAAAAATTTCATTTTTGACCGAAAATCGCCTAAGTCCCCACCCCACCCCACCACAGCACTCTACAGCCACTTTGAGCATGCAGTTCTATGACAAAAGTTGCTCAGCTCGCTTAGGGCTTTCATTTGGTACCAAATTTGACCACTTCCGAAAAATTTCATTTTTGACCGAAAATCGCCTAAGTCCCCACCCCACCCCACCACAGCACTCTACAGCCACTTTGAGCATGCAGTTCTATGACAAAAGTTGCTCATCATTTGGTACCAAATTTGACCACCTTTGAAAAATTTCATTTTTGACCCAAAATCGCCTAAGTCCCCACCACAGCACTCTACAGCCACTTTGAGCATGCAGTTCTATGACAAAAGTTGCTCAGCTCGCTTAGCGCTTTCATTTGATACCAAACTTGACCACTTTTGAAAAATTTTATTTTGGACCACTTGACCCCCCCACCCAACTGACCCTCCAGATGGCAAAGTGGAACCAGCACAGCAAGATGGGTGGGTCAGACGGCAAAACGGATGCCAGGAATGAGCTGGGGGCACCAAAAAACCCCTATAGACAATGTTTTGCCAGACTATGTACAGTCCTATATGGTGTTCCCGGAAGTCGGTACCGACCGGGCCCTCCAGACGGCAAAGTGGAACCAGCACAGCAAGATGGGTGGGTCAGACGGCAAAACGGACACCGGGCATGAGCTGGGCGCACCAGAAAACCCCTATAGACAAAGTTTGGAGAGGCAAAGTAAAGCCTACTATGGACCTCCGGAAAGCGGTTACCGACATGACCCCTCAGACGGTCAAGTGGAACCAGTCCAGCAACTTGGGTTACTCGGGCAGCAAAACTGATAGCGGGAATCGATTCTCCGTCCCAAAAAACCTTTGTATGCAAAATTTGAGCCACCCATGTAGCAAAATAAGCGAAAAAATTAAGTTCAAAATTCGACCCAAAATTCACCAACTTTGGCCGGCCAGTACCGAAAAATTACGCAGGAAGACGGAAAATCATATAGCATTTGAACGACCCCGATATGTGTGCTGTTTAACCATATAGTCAGTATTGCCCCATATATAGCCCAATCTGACTTATTAAGGCGCCTTTGAAGCATACTTTTTGGCCATTTTAGCGTTTTGGCCGACTTTGGCCCCCAGCCAAAATTTTTTTCCGGCCCTGGGAGGCATAAAAACTAGCTTATTTTCTTATTTTTGATTTGTACTACAAGAATATATATGGGTTTCATAGGCAAAAATTTTTCTATCTGTAGTTATTCAAGCTACAAAACCCCCTTATGAGACATCAAAAGCGAGAAACCGAAAAAAAAACATCACTCTCGTAAGCGATTTTTGGCATAAGTTTTTAACGGAAAGTGGTACGGGGATGAAACTTCAGAAACATACCAAACTCGACACGTACAATTTTTTGCGCACATAATCTGCGCAGCTTCTGCGCAGCCTTGTTTTACACGGTCATTCGACCATTTTCACTCATATTATAGGGGTCGCTACCGCGACCCCTATGATAAGGTTTTCCTTGGGCGGTAGTCTTTGTTCAACGATATTTGTGCATAGGGTTTGTGTTCTGTTTGTTGTGCTGTGCTACGTATTGCACGTACATATACGCACGCAATACGCAATATCTAACAGACGACTGCTGTCTGCCACCCAAACAAGGACTTTAATTCCGCTCCATTTTACAGACTTTACTTGTGACCACCCCCTTGATCCGTCATCCACCAACGTAACAAGCAAACGTCACAATAATTAAAGCAGTATATAATGGAGTTCTTTCTTTCATTGGACAATTATCTTGAACGTACATACGTATGTATTTTCTAAAATTGAAACGGAGAACACAAAAAATTGTTTTGATACACACTCAGACGGCAAAAAAGCATAAAGCCACTGAGCATTCAAAGTATATATAAACAGAACAAACCTTTTTCTCACTGGCTGCCAACTTTCTTTTAGCTTCTGCATCAGGCGAATTCCTATTGTGGCCCTAAACATAGACAGCAACAAAATGCAAAGTTCGACAGTGCTTAGGTCGCTTAATAGAGCATGGAGTAGAGTAATACAGTTTTTACACATTTCTGAATGGACTGTATGATAGACTTGAAATGGATGACAGAACGCACTACGTCATACACATATTATTACGCGTTTATTGTCACAGTTTTGATCTCCTTATAGCTTGATGCAACTGTCGCCTTGGTTAGCTCAGCTAGTTCTAGCTCGACTGAGAGGTCGAGTGTGCAAATCCTACCGGAGACCCGACTTTTCGGGTTGGATGTGCTGGAGTGATATATACTGAAAACCTCTGTATATAATTCTCAGACTTTCACAACTCCAGGTTTCTCAAGCTCTCCATAAACTGCTTTTACGTGAAGTGAAGCAGGTGCAATTGTATTTCGCCCAATTTCTTTCAAACTTTCAGAAAATACATCGGCTATGATCAGGGACGTTTCAGTATTTTGAAAAAGGGGGTTTTAGCAAAAATTGCCAAAAGAGGGGGGTAACCTCTCACGCCCATGGGTATGATAAACTTCCTGGAATAGGAATAGGACATTCTACGTGGGTGGGGCAATAAACACCCCTCCCCCCTGAAAATCGCCCCCCCCCCCCAAGTAAAGTGAGTGCCCCTTTTGGTACCAACTTTTGCCCTGAAAAAATCGCTCAGAAGGCCAAATTATCTGGCTTCGCCGGAGATTTTTGCCAATTTAAGCACTGACTCCGCTTATTTTTTGGCGATTACTCTAAAAATAGCGCGAATTTTAACGTTTTTAGAAAAATTTTGAAAAGCGAAAATAAAGGTAAATTAAGCAAAACTTGAGTATATTACTTTCACGCCGAAGGCGGAAAATTTTCGAAAAAGGCCTGGCTTACTTCTACTGGGGGGGGGGGTGCGGCCCCCCCATTCGGCGACCTCACCCCCCATTCGAGGACCCCCCCCCATAAATTCCGACCTCCCCCCCATAACCCCAAAAATTGCCATTTTTACCATTTTTAGCCAAAATTTTCAAAAATTTTTCCGGCTTCGCCGGATTTTTACCTGAATTTCCATTATTTTAGTTTAAAAAACACCCTTAATTAGTTATTCTTTAGCGATTTTTAGCATTTTTTACGCAAAAAACCTAAAAATTTGTCAAAAAATATGCCCCCCATTTTCGGTGACCCCCCCCCATCGATGGGGGGGGGGGCTTCGTCGAGCCCCCCCCCCATAAATTTTGGCCTAGAAGTAAGCCAGAAGGCTGCTATTGAAAGGATTAAAACGCTGAAATAAGGGTATATAAATTAAGCAAAAATGAAGCCAACTTCGAGCCGAACATTTTTGAAGCGCGGACAATAAGATATTTCCATTACGTCTGGTTCTTGGGGGGCGCTGCCTCTCCGCTCCCCCCCCCGGCCCCTCCTCAAGTGCGCCCCTGCATAATACGTTAAACATAGGCTCATATATATGCCCGTAAAGTCGAGATTTGAAGATTCGCCTTTATATATATATACACAGTGGATTCCCCTCCTCAAGGTTTACCTAACCGGAGGGGGTGTAGGCCAGTATATATAGATGCAAGAACAGAGAAAAACTTACTCTTCCCAAATAAAACGTTTGTTTTTCCGACATTATATTTATACTACATAAGCATTTGACTGATGAAATCAAACATGTATTTATAAGTACGTATAGGGAATCTAAAAAGCAGAACACTATAGATAAGCACATACACAAATCATGAGGGTGAGCGGAGTGCCCCTCATAATATGAGCTATAAAGGCACCTTGCGGGTTTGTGCTAATTAGGCATAACTAATAATATAACGGTAAAGAGCTAAAATTTACATTTTGAAATCTCCAGACCAAGACATTTCGAATGATACCAAACTTGTCCGGAACGAAAATCTTTCTCTTACGGGTTTGAAAGTGGGGTTTTCTCTGTATTCAGTAAGATTTTTGTCCATTTTGCGTAAATGGAATTTTCAAACGGCCTATAGAAAAATTTTTCTATAGTATTTTTCATTATCCAAGCAATGGTCCTTAGCAAGTTTATGTTTTTTCCGAATTTCAATCTGTTTACAGATGGTGAAAATGTAAAACATAGCGTTTTCGGACACCTTCAAGCTCAAAAATTTCAAAGTCCAAAAATTTGAAAATAGACTAAACATGGCGTTTTTCGGCCTTCTGGCGGTATATATATATATATGTGGTAGACAGATAGCGAAGTTAGACACTTCTAGAAGTATCTAGTCATATTAGACAATGTTCAATTGGCTGTTTAAACCCACAATTTGACCTGTACTGGGTCCTCCAGCAGCAAGATGGCTCCTAGCTAGCCAGGTAAGCAAAATTATCCAATCTGACGGCATGCAGCGTCCTCGATAATACCGTCCTATAGCCTCCAATTGTTTCCCTGATGGATTGTCAAAAAATGTTTCAAAAAAATTGGGTGGGTATTCCCCCCAAAGTGGGCTTTCCCCCGCCACGTTTGGCAACGGGCCAGACTGACGGTGCAGCGGATCAGTCTAGTTTTTGCTGTGTGCAAACTGGCTTTTTCCTACAGGGGGGACGGCCCCCCAGAAATCGGTTCTCGCACAGACTAGGGTCGCCACCCCCCAGGATTGGGGCCTTCCTCCCCAGAACTCTAAAGTGCACGGAAAAATCCCATCCCAACTAGGGGGGAGGGTCGCGCCGAAGACGCGAAATGGCCTATAGTTGGGTACGTATATATATATATATATATATATATATATCAGCGTAAATTTTGCAAAAATTGTCAAAAGTCCAAATTTTCGGCTTAAAGTGTTTATTATTGCGACTTGCGAGAAATGCTAGTGAACGTTCCGACTCGATATTGACCTTATTTTGGACTTCGTCGTCGTCGTCGAATTTGGTGGCCAATGAGGATCTACTCCTATACTCTCGGGGTATAGAACTCTTGCTTCACCTCATCAGCCATATCTAGTACATGTATATATGACTCTCGCTTTGTGACCTGGGCGCACTCCACACAGTGGGAGGCTGGAAGGGACCCGTCTTGGCCTTGGGTTGTCTTCCTCCATTAACTGCTCATGCGCGTGGCAGAGGATCAGAGCACCTTTCGGCGCTCCTGGTCACTAGCGCTGCGCAGATGAGAGGGATCATGAAGCAAGCCACGAGAAGTGTGACCAATTAAAGTACTTGACCCCTTTGCACCCAGTACCCCTTCGCAGGGGCTAGGTTGGTCACGTTGCAAGGGTACTGTTTGATCCCAGGGAGGGACCGGAACTCCGCGCCCCACTCTTGACGATAAATGGATTAAGGGATTTTTACCGTGCACTGCCCCCAGCAAGACAGCACGCGGGCCCACCAATTTAACGCCTCATCCGATTCGGCGGAGCTGTAGCCTATGAATGTTTCTTACTCAAGGAAACAATTCAACGGTGCAACGGAGATTTGGAATGGGGGGTCTCCCCTCCAACGTTTTTTGGAGGGCCCTCTGGAGACCCCCCCCTTCCCTCCCACAAATAACTTCTATTTTTATCCCAAAAATTACATTTTCAGCCGTTTCTAATGCCAATAAACATTCAGCTATGAAGTAATTTTGACATTAGACATTGATTTTAAACTCGAAAACTTGATTGCCAGCATGTTTCCAAGTCCAAAATAAGGTCAATAATGAGTCAGAAAGTCCATGACACAGTTAAAAACGTGTATATATTTCTCGCAATAAACACTTTAAGCCAGAAATTTGGACTTTTCTGAAAATTTTTGCAACATTTATTATTCATCCTAAAAATACCCACTTTTTTGGCCGTTTTTCGCGCTACCGGCGCGACCCCCCCCCCCAACCAAAAAAGCTCTGGGGGAGGGTTTAAGAAAATGGCTGGGGGGGGCACCCCCCCCCACAACCTATATAGCCAAGCGGGAAAAAAACCACTTTTTCTTTCTTGGACCAGAACTTTCGACTGGTTTGGGCGGGCTAGCACGACTTTGATACTATATTTAATTAGGGTTTGCCCTAAGCTTTCGAATAAGGTATAGTTTGTCTCTCTAGGCCCTGTCGTTATGGATAAATTAAAGTATTTCGTGTCGGGAAAAAACCCAATGCGGGAAAAAACCCATCGGCGGGAAAAAACCACCCGGATTTTTTGCTGGAACCGTGCCACAACAATTTTGACTGTGCCATTCGAAAGAGCGGGTTGCCTTTAGTAGGTCTACATCGAAAAATATATACCAACATTTTTGAAAAATTTCAGGAAAAATTGAATTTTTAAAATTTTGTATGTAAACACAGGCAAATTTTGGAAATTTTTGAAATCTGCTTAAGTTTTGCATTTTAAGCGTGTTTTACTGCATTTAAAGCCAAACGCGACCTATTTTAGTGAAAAATTCGCTATTTTTGACGAAATTGAAAAATTTGGCTTGAAATAGCACCATTCCAACCATAGCTGGGTTAGGGGGGTGGGGGGGTCCCCCACCCAAATGTCAAATTTTTGGCGACCCCCCCCCAGATTTTCGGATTTTTGCTACCCCCCCCAGATTTTTGGCCAAAAAGTGGCCAAAAATGGAATAAAATCGAAAATTTAGGGGGGTTCCCCCCACCCTCCGTCGGAACACCCCCCCCAGGGGCGGATCCAGGGGGGGGCGGGGGGGGCGGGCGCCCCCGTCGCGATTCGAGAAGGTAGGAAAAATTAAGGAGAGAAAGAGGAAAAAGGGCAAAAAACCAAAAAATTTCGCGCCTTCGGCGCGAAATTTCTAATTTTTAACCGCATCTTTATTGCATTTGTGAAGAAAAAGCTTGAAATGCTTCCAATTTTTTGGAGAAAATTACCATTTTTGCCTACAAATGTCAAGAATTTTAAAAAATTTGTTCAGTTCCTCAGTGTAAAAAGAATTAAAGATCCGAAGACCGATTTTATTGCAAATACAAAAAATTTCTTCAACTTCTGGGGAAGCTCCGCCCCCGGGCCCCCCACTGGAAAGTTTTACCGCCCCCCCCCCCCGTCACGAAATCCTGGATCCGCCAGT
>JASAND010026943.1:0-44007 GCA_030248195.1 Trissonchulus latispiculum
TACCATACGGCACGGCCAGTCTTGCCTCGGGTCTGTCCAACGGCGATGTGCTGATGGGGCCGTCTGTCATTCGGTCTTTTGCAGGGAACGACGAGCCCCTCCTCCCCGGTGGTCACCTCGGTCCCCGCGGCGCGGTTCGGCACGAAACTTCGTGTGTGGATCGTCGCAGGGAGGATCTAGTAGCGCTGGCCTCGCGCCCGGTCACAAAACCCCGTTGGCGCAGGCCGAAGCGGCGAGCTGGAATGAACCTGGCGGCCATGGTTGGGACGAGGCCATGGCCATCGCCCTTACACGGATCCGGACTGGGATTGTCCGTTTCGCCGCTACTCGGCCCAAGCCCCGCTCGGCCACCTCGGCGATCAATCGCTTCCTGGACCAGGTGGCCTACGTCCCTCTGGAGGAGCTACCCAGGGATTCTCGGACCGGCAGATGGGAGGCCGTCTATCACGGTCGCCGGGACGGTCGTCATCTACATCACGATCACCGTGATGCCCTCGGCGGGAGACATCGCGTCCCCACCGCTCAATTGGACCTCGTGATCCGCTCGCGATCACCGTCGAGGAACGGTGTCGGACCGTCACTACCGTCGACGATCGGCATCGTCGTCGGGATTCCCGTTTCGTGTCACGAACATCTGGTGATCACCTTGACCGGGTCCAGGATGACCATCGTCGATACCGTCAACAAGTTGTCATCATGACCGACGTCAACGCGGTATTCTTACCATCAACTAATCGTCGTGGTCGACCGTCATCGTGATCGTCGCGGGGATCGCCATTTCGGAAGAACGGAATCAGTTCGACCGGCCAATCATCGCCGACGCGAGCGTCGAAGATCGTCACGGGGACCATCGCCCTCAAGCCTATCCGACCAAACGACGTGAAGATTCTGTCGACATGATCGTCGACCACGCCGCTGACGTTGAGTCGTTGGGCAAATCGCCAACATCGTATAAGGTAGACATCAAAGCGCCGGACGACGCCCGGCTCGGCGGGGCTACGGACAATAATCTCCAGTGGGTACCCCATAACATTCCGGGTGACCCTAGCGAGCGGAATCTGCACCCTTGGGTAGCCCTATTCCGTGAGGAGGTCCTCAAGTGGATGGTGGCGCATATCCACGAGACCCAACGACTCCCGGATGATTTCTTGGACATCATCTGGAAGAGGATGTGGGACCGCGATCCCCAATTGACTAATCACATGAAGGCTTCGCCCGAGAAGGTGGTGAGTGGTGGTCGGACCAACTGGCATTCACGGTGGCAGATCGCTGACTACCGTGACCGCTATGGGAAAATCTACAAGGGTTTTCCAGTCAACCGGATTTCGTCCACTGCTCGATGGGCCAACTGCATGGCCACGGCGGCTTTGGTGCCGGAATTGTTCCGGTACCCTCATCTGATCAGACGTCACGATTTTCGTGAATTCTACTGCTGTAGCATGCATAGCCGTCGCTTGCGAACACGATGCATGACCATCAAGAAGGCCATGTTGGAATAGCCCTGATATGCAGGAGTTCCTGGTCCAAACGATCGGGAGCTATTACTGTAAGGCCTCCACGGATCCTTGGTGGGGAATTGGCGTGAAGGTTCCTCGGGGTTTTAAGCCCAATGACCTATTGTGCGACGGCAAGTACAATTGGTTGTTCAACACCACCAATTGGTCAGGCACTAACATTCAGGGGTCTCTCTATACGGAGGTGGGTCTCTGGTTCATGCAGGCTGGACCCGATGAGCTGTGGGAAGATCGGTTCGACCGAATTCTCTTGTCGGGGGCCCGGCTTGAAGCCTACTTGGACGTGGTCCGCAAACGCATAGCGGTAGCTGCGGAGCGCTACAAGAAGGGACTGCCAGCGCCTCCCTTCTTCCGAACGGAACCACCATTGGCCCTGAAGAATCAGCCCATTGACATGCCCGTCAACAGGGAGGGCATCCATATTATTGGCTGTGCCCCTCCAGGCGAGGAGAAGAACGTCTACAGTCCATCCATTGCCTTGACTATTTACTTACGAGCCTTATCTCTTGTGATGTGCACTGTGTAAATTTAGGTATGTACGTATTTTCCTTGAATTTGAAATCTCTTTGTCTACTTAGTTGTTTGAATCTATTTTTTCCTATGTTATTCTTTACTAACTTGGTAGTCTCTTGTCTAGTTATTCTCGAACCTGTTTTCTTCAGTATTCATATGTTAGTTTCTTTTGCGAACCTGTATTTTCTGTGTTTTTTCTGTTACTCCATAAATATGTCGTATGTTAACCAAAGTTTCTAATAGTATTATACTATGCCACTTATTTTGCTCATATAATGTCCAGTGCTTTATTTTTGTGAGGATTCGATCCATATGTCATTAATTATAACTGCCATATTTGCCTTATTATTGTCAAAAAATCCCAGTGATGGCATCATCATATGAAAATACGAAATTTTTACCGTGGGAGGGTGGTGTTTTTATTCCCCTAGGACCTCACCCTAACGGTGTGTCTTTCTATAGTAACTTTATTATTATGATCATTAATTATCATAGGCTGTTTGCCTTGTCGAGCGAAGGCCTGATAAACCTTAGCTTGGCATGGTTTAACTTAAATTTATTAATATTTTATTTGAAAGTTCATTTTATTTTCTTGTTATCTTAATCTATATTAACACACTCGTTTGACTATACATTCCAAAGGAGGGTAACTCCTCTTTCCCATGAGTTACTTTTGGAAAGTCACTGTATTTTCATATTAGCTACTTAATTCCAAATAACTTACGGTTCTATTACTACGTGTATTTTTCACATATGCATAATTTTGGTCATTTTGTGCTTTAAGTTGTGATTGTTACTAGTTCGCTAGTATATGCTTATTCCACTGTAAACATGCCGTATTTAATCACTTGTTTTTGTATTTTTCTACTACATTTATATACGTATTTGAGTAGTAATGACTAGTATAGTCTGATTTAGTATAGCTTGTGACTTGCAGTCTGAGAGATCGTCTGTGATGCATTAGTATTTGTAGCAGAATTGCTCTGTACTATGTGTGTTTGTATTGAGAGCTCGGCTCACGTACCAGTCCGCCTTTGAACAGTGATCCTCTCGGGAGTTCGGATGGCGAGCCCTGGGGAGATGTAACGGATTAAGGTTGGAACGGTCAACCTTTCCGTTGTTGGTGATATTTCTAGGCTAGCTACCCGACTGGCTTAGTATATCATCATCAAAAAGGGGCTGGGTTAATTTCGCAAGTCACGTAGCTCCCCCAACGTGTACGTTTGGGATTGGGTGGGTTCCCCCCTTGCTATACGGGGAGCTACGTGATTGGGGGGCAAATTCTCACTAGGGGGCGCTCGTGGGAGGGTTCAACCCAACACTCGCTTCCCCCCTTCAGTCTATGACTTTCTTTCAACGTGTACACCCGTCTTATTCCTATCTGCCTTTCTCCCCCAATCTATTGTGTATTTTGCCCCTTCTCCCCGGGTCTTTGCTGGTACGTTGGCCTTCTAGGCCCTGTTACTGTAAGTTACCTTTATTTGTGTGACTGTTTTGTCTGTCTGAGGGCCCGGCCCATAACTGTCTTTTATATTATTCTTATATAATAATTATTGTTGTTTCTTTCTATTAAAGTGTTGTTACCTACTTATTTAGGCTGAGTCTACTGAGCTCCTGCTAGGTAGGTAGTTCCTGTTCGAATCCTATATTAGTGAGAGTGAGGAGGCATCTCTTCACTTAGGGCAGGTTTCTACCCGGTTTACATCTGGCGAGGCTGTCCCGACCGTCTCCTGTAGTCGGTTCGTTGTCTATTTGTGTACGGTCTCCGCATCCGTCAGGTTTCGGGTGTGGTAACGGCGCTTGTACGTAGATTCCGGTACTTGCCCCGCTACAAGTGTAGACTTGACGTATTTCTTTTCGTTAGCATTGCCTGAAAATGAACAGCTATAACTGGCTAGGACTAAAACTTTAATATTGCACGATAAGTCATTATAAAATATTCGCTACACGCAAATGGAAGTTTCTTGAAAGAAGCAAAATCCATAGCTAAACAAAATGGATAAAGCTAAAGGCTGTGTTATCTAAAGTCTGACCAAAAAATGTAGGGAGCGAAATTGTTTTGTTTATACTGAATTACCGGTACATTTTTGCTGCAGCAATGTATATATTTTCTGAACCGTCATGGCATGAACTTTCTTTTGGTTGAAAAAGTTTTTTAAAAAAATTAAAATTCATCAAAAGAAGCCGATTTTTTAGGCTTTGAAAGATCAGTAGAAGCCAGAAACTAGCCGTTCGGTGGAAAATTAGCCCATGTCCCAGACATTTTGAATCCCGAATATCAGCTCATTTCGTCAAAAATTGCGATAGTTATTCGATTTGTTTCGATTTTCAAAATCCTTTGATCTTTGCCGCTTTTCCAACTTTGACTGGCTAACTCGCGACTCACTCAATGCAAAAATTTTTAGTTGGATTTTCAGAACCGCTTACGTGTCAGCCTGTATGTGATATATGTGGTTTTTCAAAATTTGAAAATCGATTTTTTTTGAAAAATACTCACTTTTTGACCCAAAATTTCGACAATGCGAATCCAGCAAAAGTGGGTAGAAATAACATTATCATAAAGTTTAATCTGAGCTGAATCCAACGACATAAAGTTTTCGTGGCTACGACTTTTATTGCATCCGCAACGAATTTTTAAACAATTTAGCCTTTTAGCCGGTTTTTGGCTATTATAGTTTACACTATTTGCGGAAAATCAATGCACAATATATCACAACTTGTCAGAAATCAGCGGGAATAGGAAATTTTTAAAAATTCGTTGCTGGGGCAATTTAAGCCGTAGCCACGAAAACTTTATATCGTTGGATTCAGCTCAGATTAAACTTTATGATAATGTTATTTCTTCCACTTTTGCTGGATTCGCATTGTCGAAATTTTGGGTCAAAAAGTGGTATTTTTCAAAAAAATCGATTTTCAAATTTTGAAAAACCACATATATCACATGAAGGCTGACACGTAAGCGGTCCTGAAAATCCAATTAAAAATTTTTTGCATTGAGTGAGTCGCGAGTAATAGCCAGTCAAAGTTCGAACAGCGGCAAAGATCAAAGGATTTTGAAAATCGAAAAAATTGAATAACTATCGCAATTTTTGACGAAATGAGCTGATATTCGGGATTCAAAAATGTCTGGGACATGGGCTAATTTTCCACCGAACGGCTAGTTCCTGGCTACTACTGATCTTTCAAAACTTAAAAAATCAGCTTCTTTTGATGAATTTTAATTTTTAAAAAAATTTTCAACCAAAAGAAAGTTCATGCCATGACGGTTCAGAAAATATATACATTGCTGCAGCAAAAATGTACCGGTAATTCAGTATAAACAAAACAATTTCGCTCCATACATTTTTTGGTCAGACTTTAGTACTCGTTAAAATTGTTATTCTGGCTTACACATGACAGGGCAGATTCGCCATTCTTTCCTTGCTTAAAGTAAGGAAGTATGTACTAGTGCTAGTACGGTTCTCTCTCACCTCTGGAAGCGTTTTTAATATCACACATTTGTGCCTCAGTACCTGTGAACATACATGGTACAGTAATAATTGCTTTAGTAGTAAACGTATCCAAACCGTTCCTAACTTTATGTAGCTTGGGATAAGTAACATGAGCACAGTTGGCGCTTACAGTTAATGGTTATAGATAAGCCACAATTTTTATTTGTGGTAATAGCAGTGGTAGTGGGAGTTGTAGTGGTAGCGGTAGTGGTAATTGTTGTTGTAGTGGAAGTAGAAGTAGAAGTAGAAGAAGACGAAGAAGAAGGTGTGGAAGTAGAGGTGGAAGTAGAAGCAGACTTGGAAGTAGTGACTGCAGCAGTTGTAAATTTCGGAGTAGTAGAAGCAGCAGCAGTAGTAGCAGTAGTAGTAGTAATAGCAGTAGTTGTAATGGTAGTAGCAGTGGTCGTAGATTCCATTTCAACTGAGTTATATTCAGTGGATTCTCTGAGGCAAACGGAAGAGCTCAGATTTTGTGCCTGAGTGATCAGCGAACAGGAGGGACTCTGCTGAGTATTAGTCGATTCCGTAGCGATAGCAAAGCAGGATTCCATTTCGCTGTCAACTATGGAATCTACTTTGCAGCTGAAATTAAGCAGAGCTGGGAAATCGTTCAAGGTAATCACCGTATACGGACTGCATATTAATCTTCCAATGTCATAGGGGAGACTAAACTAGTAACCTAACTCACTCACCTTTTCTTGATGCTACATTCCTGGAGATATTTCTTGCACTGTTCCGTTTCAAGACAAGAGTGGACCACATTGCAAACATTTGACAAAGCAGTCACTTTTTCCACTCGGTCGTAGGGACTGCACCTGCAATAACCGAAAAATGTTTGTGCTCATTACCGAATATTAATTAATTACTACGCAAAACCTTTCCATGTTAACTGTTGGTGTGCAGAGCATAAATCAGGAGATGATTGGAGAGTGATTAATACAATCATTTGCATCTTACTGTTTTGTATAAACAATAATGCTTAGCAAGGCATTATGTACTCTTGGTATTAGGATTACCCATTAGCTTCAAAAGCATAGTTTATGATTAATAAACGTCTGTCCGAATGTTTTATTATTTCATGTGGTTTCTGTTTGGTTTGGGGCCTCTGCGGTGGCTGGGATCCTAACATAACAAAACAGCGCAAAATTTTTGCAGAAAAACTTTGAGGTGTTTCGGGTTCAAAGTAACAAAACGTCAGGCGTTATTTAACATAAGGAAGGCGATTAGCCAATATGCGCTTTAGTTCAAATGCAAATAAATACACGTTGAATAATGGTAAATGGGACCCCCCGAGATTTGTGTGCCGTGTGTGGTTGTGTGTTATGATGTGTGTGCTGATGTGTGTGATAATGGGCCGAGCATCTCGCTTCCCGTTTTTATTAGGAAGAGCAGAGCTTCACACCCTTCCTCATTATATATACTCTTACCATAGGGGACCTGGCTGGAATCGGGCTCAAAGCTATCGTCCCCACTGTTGAAAAATATATCTAATAGATTATCACACATTTTAATTGAATAATTAATTAATGATTTTAGTTCCAATTTTATGTTGTGTCATGAGTTGCACCTTATCATGCTTATCATAGGTACTTGCTTAATGTCATACTAATTTGATTTTAAAACTTTTCTATCACTGACACTTGGTTCCTGTCAAGGTTGTTTTTTGCACACTTTCTGGCGCTTCGATAGAAGTGTCTGATCTGCTGTTGAGACGAACGTATACACTTTCTTGAAATCCGCTTGCGGTTTGGCGCAAATGATGTTCGACGAACGGATTTTCGGCACCTAAACATGAAAAACAAGGCGTTTTGAGAAAACTAATTGGCTTCGCTCCCTTTGCAAGGTGAAATTTACTCAGGTTTGCTGGAGCCCTGTCAATATTACGAATACGCTTTCTATACTTCTTCCAATAAATAAAACTTATCAACCGTTGCATTACGGTGACATTTTTAAAACAAGTCTGTGATTGAGGCTGTCCATTGTTCTTAGTAGCAAGCATATAATGATATCATTATGTACTCTTGTAAGTAGCTATAAAATTCATGTAAGCTAGAGAAAGAGAACAGAAGCATAGATATCTGGTTTGAAAAACAAGAGTAATACCATTAATTGGATTGGATATTGCTTTAATCGTTTGCATAATAATATCTTTACATTCGCAACTCAAACTGTTATCAACAAAAGTTGTATTGTAAAATTACTCCTTTGTGCACTTCCTGGTGGCAACCCGTAAACATCGAATGTAGGCTCCTGGTCGAGATGAAGTTGCTGCTACTGCCACCTGAAAACGAACAAGTTCAAATCAACATTAGGATTAGGAATTAACTAATATAGGTACCATGAAAAATAACCGGTACATTTTGACAGAAACCTTAAAGGTAATTTCATTGGCATAAATTTTATAAGCGTACACGTCGAAAATACTAAAATTAAAATGCAGTGGATTCATGCTCGAGACCCCATTTAGAAGTTAATATAGACTCACCCAGACCCAGTTATGCTACAACTATGAAATCAGTAGAAATATTGGGAAAGTAGAAAGTGGTTCAATCTTGGAATATTTACTATGAATAAGCTTTAAATCATTAGCATACTAAAAGTAAAAGTAAAATGAAAGTAAATACAAGTACCAGTGTCCTTTTTTCTGTTGCGTGCGTAGTGTTGGCGTGAATTCGTGAATTCGTGAATGTTTTTCCAAAGAGAATTAGTGGATGTTTATCCAAGAGTCTATACGATTGAATTGCGTTAGGGCACCTGTTGCGTTAGGGCGCCCCTATGGTGCGTTAGGGCGCTTTTTTCAATTTCTGAACACGGTGCGTTAGGGCGTCCAGTGGTGTGCGATAGGGTGCCCAGTGTGTGCGTTAGGGCGCCCAGTGGTGTGCGATAGGGTGCCCAGTGTGTGCGTTAGGGCGCCCAGCGTATGCGCTATGAGGTGACTCATCCAATAGAAAACAACCAAGTCTATTTTTTTCGTAGTACATAATATACTGTTTAAAGTACAAATAGAGGGGACCAATCCTAAAATCTTTAAACAAAAATTAGCAATTACAAAATTCATTTAATGTGAAAAGTTTAAAAGCAAACTAAACTAAACCTTAAATCACTAAACAATGTAAATTAATTGAAAAATGTTTTTTATTTCTGAATTTTTGTAAAATTCTCACCATTCTCGTGTGCCAAGTTATAACCTAAGAATCAAGTCAAATTCAAGATCTAAGACTTCATGAGTTTTCATGTTTTCATAAACTTATCTTATATTTTAAAAAGATTTTGTTTTGACACGCCACTAAATAGATACTTAATATTTTAACTACTTAAAATTAATTTGTACTTTCAAATTTCAGCAGTAAAAACTTTCATTTTATGCGAAAATTCATTAATGGGACCCCCTTTATTTATACTTTAAATGGTGCATTAAGTTAAAACTTTCATAATTGTCGTGAAAACATTTAGGCGCCCTAACGCACCCACCATTTGAGCTCCCTAACGCAACAAAATTAAAATGGCCTAAGTTCACGGGCGCCCTTAAACGCAACTTACCGTCTATACATGGGCACAACAATATTTCTAGTAGATAGAAGATTTTTACTACTGCAAATCCCTTTCCACAAACCGGGGGGGGTATCATTCTGATTGGTTGTTTGGGAGTCGCACAGCGTTTATCTGGTAACAATACATGGATCCGAGCAAATCACTCTTCATATTGATTAGAATTAAATTTTTAAAAGTTACTGATTGCTTACCAACAAAGTGGTTGAAATTGCCATCAGTACCAATATCTTCATTTTGCGTGAATATCAGAAAGTGTTAAGAAAATGTTGTTTCAGCTGTGGCGCTTCCATAAACTGAGATACACATTTTATCGTATTTAAGTTATCATGAAAAATCATGAAAAAAGTAAAGTCCAGCATAAATCTGAAACTGATTCGATTCAGGACGTTACATCGGGAAGCTGTCTATACTCACATGCAAGTTAAGCAATTTTATAACTATAAAATGTCATGCCCAGATAAGTTAAGTTTCTGGACCAATTAAGTTCTTTAACTAGCTTAAACTATCCCTAGTCAAATTATTATTGAATCATATACAGTGAAGAGGTGACGCGAATTCAGTTGTTTGTCATGGACCAGGTCAAATGCTGTTGATGTCTCAACCCAGAGTTCACTGGGTGCCCGTAATCTGGGATTATTTATGTGCGTTATGATAGCTAAATTTTTTCGGACTAAGATTTCGATGGGTTGGTCTAGATGCAATAAACGTACCAGCCACAAATGCTAATGGAACATCAAAGAGGATAAATGACTAATTGATGGTTATACACGGGTCATTACTAACCTAATTTGCATAAAATTAGTCTCTTGTGAAATTTTCACAAAAGCGTCTTCACTCTACGGCTGACTTTAGCATTGTCTAGTTGCATCCCCCCACGAAGGTTTGTTTTCTATATTGTTGTGTATCACAAAAATTGACAATGCCATCAGACGATGCACAACCCGACAACACCGACAACAGGGACAATGGAGTGGTGGTTTCTCCTGAGGAACTCTCCAGTTTAATAAAGCGAGCGATGGAGTCCAAATTGGCAGATGTGGAACAGAAAAGATCGAAATTACCAGAGGAGCCGAAACTTAGATACAAAGGGAATCAGGCACAGTCCGATTTCAACGAAGAATTGCGGTCCAAGTTGTCAAGAGTATCCAAACTTTTGAGATCCGCTGATCCCGATTGTTTGGGTAAGGCCTCTGAGATCATAGAAGATGCCAAAGAAAAAATTGATTTACGTCAGAAGATGATTAAGCTGGCGGACAGATCAGGCTGGGATGTTGTCGACGAATACGTTGGTGACGACTTAGCCTCAGATTCCGAAGACGAGCGAAAGATCAGGTCAGCGGAAGCTAGAGCCCTTCGAAAACGGAAAATGGCAAGAGGACGGCCCTTTCGACCAGGCCCCCGCTCGCGCGGGGGCGGGAGATCCGATCGTCCGTGGTACTATGGCTATCAGTATCAATCACAGCAACAGCCAGGAAGCAGCATTCCGAGCTTGTTCCAGGCTGGACCAAGCAACGCGTTTCCGGGATCCTACCCACAAGCGTCCAACTACAGGCCAAGACAGATCAGATACCCTTGCTATGAGTGTGGCAAGGTCGGACACTGGGCGAACGACTGCCCCGATCGTCAAAAATCAAAACAGTGAGCCAACTCTAACCTGTAAGTGTTCTGGTAACGTAATTGATAGTAATGACTGTGTTAAAGGTAGTCTAAAAAAGCATTACTCATTTTGGGAAAAGATAGGCGCTTCTGCTTATGTGTGTAAAATTATCTGGTCTGGTTATGTCATTCCGTTCGAATCGGAGCCTGCACCCCGAAAAAATGAAAAACAATGTATCTGCACTTAAAAATGTTAACTTTGTTGAAAAGGCTATTTTGGAATTAGTTAACTCTGGTTTGGCAGTAGAGATGTCTCCTGGTTTCGAGCCCACCGTTGTCAGCCCACTTTCCGTGGCAACCCAAGCATCTGGAAAACAGAGACTTATTTTAGATTTAAGATATGTTAACAGTTATGTGAGAAAGCAAACATTTAAGATGGAGGATATTCATACAGCAGAGAATTACCTAAGCAAAAACGGCTTTATGTTTTCTTTCGATTTAAAAAGTGGCTATCACCATGTTGGTATAGCAGAACATCATCAAAGATATTTGGGTTTTAGCTGGAGTTTTTCAGGAAAATTATGTTACTTTAAGTTTACAGTATTGCCGTTTGGCTTAACGTCAGCTCCCTACGTCTTTACAAAACTCCTACGACCGCTCGTTAAACTCTGGCGTGCTCAGGGTATCCCTTTCGTTATTTATTTAGACGATGGCTTCGGTTGTGGAAATTCTTATGAAACAGCTAAGAGATGTGCTGATACAGTAAAAGCAGATCTTCTCTCAGCCGGTTGGCTATGTAATCATGACAAGTCTCATTGGGACCCAGTGCAGCGGTTAATTTGGCTGGGATACGGCATTGACTTGAAAGCTTTTTCGTATTTTTTACCAAAGGAAAAGCTGAAAAAAGTCCGTGATTGTTGCCAAAAACTTCTCAGCCCGAAGAAGGTCCCTGTAAAAAGTTTAGCTTCTTTAGCAGGAAAAATTCAATCTCTCGCATTAGTAGTCGGTCCTCTTGTTCGTCTGAGAAGTAGAGCAATATATTCTAACATCAACTCTGCCAGGACATGGACGAGTTGGATTGAAATTTCGTTGTGGTCTAAATCAGAAATCAAATTTTGGGAAAATTTTTTGACAGATGTACAACCACGAAAAATTGATACTCTGCGGTTACCCTCGGCGGCCGTTTTTTCGGATGCTAGTCACTCTGGTTGCGGAGCGGTTGCAAAAGTAACGGTTGATTCATTTTGCTGTAACCGAGTGTGGTCAGAAATAGAAAAGAGTCATTCGTCCACTTGGCGAGAATTGGAAGCAATTCGGTATGCCATAAGCTCCCTTGGTAGTCAAGTCAAAGGTCGTAAAATAACGTGGTTTTCTGACAATCAAGCTGCTGTAAAAATTGCAGTTCAGGGCAGCAAACATTGGCACTTGCAAACGTTGGCATTAAAAATTTTCGAGCTTTGTTCTTATTTTAACTTAGAACTATCCCTAAAGTGGATACCTAGGTTAGAGAATCAGGAGGCTGATAGCCTCAGCAGGTTTATCGATACAGACTCATGGGAGGTTACGCATGACCTATTTAAATTTCTTACAATGTTATGGGGTCCTTATAATTTCGACAGGTTTGCAGACGAAAACAATAGAAAGCTTTTACTTTATAACTCAAGATTTTTTACTGAAAGTTCATCTGGTGTAGATGCCTTTGCTTTCCATTGGCACGGTAATAACTGGTTAGTACCTCCAGTTGGCATGGTTATGCAGGTTCTCAAGCATTTGCAAGCCTGTAAAGCACGGGGCACCCTTGTAGTGCCAAAGTGGCCCTCCGCTCCGTTTTGGCCGATTTTATTCCCGGTTGGGAAAGCAGACTGGTTTGTTAAAGGCGTGGTTGAAATTGATTCTTCAAAAGCGGTTGCTAATTGTTCATTCGTTGCTAAGACATGGCTGTGCATCCATCTCGATGCATCTGCGTAAAAAACTTAATAGCATATAAACAACGTCCACGTTTATGTTCCTTTCTTTTTATTTCTACCTGCCGTATTATCCTATTTGTTCTAGTTACTGTTTGGTATTTAGTAAAGACGAGTGTATAACCCAGGTTATTCGCCAAAGAATAATTGATGGTTATACACGGGTCATTACTAACCTAATTTGCATAAAATTAGTCTCTTGTGAAATTTTCACAAAAGCGTCTTCACTCTACGGCTGACTTTAGCATTGTCTAGATCCCGCCCACCCTCCCATTGTAAAGTCGATTATCTAGTTTTCATGTTAATTTTTGTTTCAGATATTCTTAGTCGGCGGAGTACGTTGGTAGCTTCAGATCCACAATTATCGTTTCTGCAAAGGCGCCTAGATTCCTATCTTAGTTCTGCCCATGCGCCTTCCACCGTTCAGCAGTACACACGTACCTTTGCCCAATTTTGCTCTTGGTGCACAGATCATGCCCTTGATCCGCTGCCGGCATCCATTCATTCTGTGGAACTTTATTTGGTTCACCTGGCCGAGAAATGCTTGTCGAATTCATCACTCAACCAGTCTTACTGCAGCATTCTTTGGGCGCATCGGTTGGCCGACCTGCCGCAGCCTCGTTCAGATACAGCTCATCTTATCATTGAATCAAGCAAGAGATCAACGTCGCAGCAACCAAAGCGTCAGAAGGAGCCTCTGCCACGTTCAGCTCTGCAGGCGATCTGCCAGTCAGCCAGGTCATCGTCAGAGCTGGTTAAGTTACGGACGGCCGTTATGTGCTCTATAGCTTACTATGGTTTTCTCCGGTTCCAAGAATTGCAAGCCCTGCGCCTACGTGACGTGCAATTCGCTCAGGATTCCATTTCCCTGCTTATTCGACAGAGCAAACCTGATCAGTACAGGCGAGGAAATACGGTTACATTGGGGCGATCAGGTGACATTGACTGTCCTTACTTTCTTCTTTGTCAATACCTAGACTTGCATAGCAAGTCGGCGGATGACACCGGCTTCGTTTTCTGCAAGTTACAACATTCCCCAAGCGGCTCATACAGATTCCACTCGGCATCGAAGCTGGCTTACTCCACAGCAATGTCTAACCTGCGAGCTGCACTCACCGAGGCTGGCGTTCCTAATCCTGGCCGCTTCGGCCTCCATAGTTTGCGTAGCGGTGGAGCCACCTTAGCTGCCAACTCTGGCGTTCCTATGGATTTGCTTCAGAAGCATGCGTTGGGCATCGGCATCGGCCAGAGACTGCTACATTCAGGATGATCTTCACCGACGTATCTCCGTTACAGCCGCCATGTTTGATCATTCTGCTGATTCTGCTTAGCAATAGCTTGTTCTTAGTATAGTTATTTGTTGTTTATTAACTTGTTTCTAAGCTTTATTTTGTCTATTCATTTGTCGTTCCTAGTTAAATCATGTTTTGCTGAGTTTGGACTAACATATATTTTGTTGTTATGCGTAACCTCCCTTCTGTTGACTGTTTTGACATCTCTGCGTTGTGTACCTCCCGTTTATGTGTTGTTCTCTCCCTGCCGTACCTGCCGTCTACCTGCCCTACCTGCCGTATTATCCTATTTGTTCTAGTTACTGTTTGGTATTTAGTAAAGACGAGTGTATAACCCAGGTTATTCGCCAAAGAATAATTTACAGTTTTGAAGTGTGGTTTAATATGTCTAAAATTCAAAAACGACGGGAAATCAGGGTGTGGCCATTACTCTTCTCCATGGCAGACAGCAGTTGAATTTGCTCATGCAACTTCTCTACTCTACAGTATTCATTCTACTCTACGAATCTCAATAATAACGTTATTTAGGTATTTGTATTTTGAGCTAATGGATAGCTAATTTTATCTAACTTCACATATTTTGATGCGAATTTAATTTGCTAAATAAATACTGTGAGTTGCCATACTTTAAAACGTAAATTAGTCTTCAGAACACGAGACTAGTGTAAAATCTTATTTCTTTCAGACGAGAGAAGGTATCCTCTTCAAAATATCGACAAAATGAAATGTACAGAAATGATGAAAGAAACATTAGAAATATATAAAGAAATGAAAAGAAATAATGAACACAAGGTTCCCCACGGAAATTGTTTGTTTAGTCAGACCTGTTAAACACAAAGTTTTCTGGCAACAACTCAATCACGAAATGTAGGATTTGTATTGTCGTATAGCCAAGTGTGCATCATCGTTAGTTAGTTGCTTTATATGTGGTACCAAATTTGCATTTATGTTCAAGCGAAAATATGAAAATTGCTTGCCTTTAGGGAAATACTCTTTTGCATCCAACAACCAGACAATACACGAGCGAAACAAAATGGGAATAAAAATATGCGTGTCAAGTGGACATTGCTCGACTCTAACTGGAGTAAGTAATGATGAGAGTAACCTTTAACTACTATCATAGGCTTAACCGGCGTGCAATATTAACTAGACAGCAGATGTGCAATAGTCTGTTTTATTTCAAACTTAACAACAACCTCTTTCAGAGGAGATGATATCAGTTAGGCTAATACTGGTCCGTACAGGGTAAAAGAACTTTGATTGTTCAAAATGTGTTTTCGTGTAATCAAAATAGGTAAACATAAATTATCCATTCCATGAGAACAATCACCATAACAACTCTCACAGCAACCGGGTCATATAATAGGCTTGGCATTAGCACTTTACTGATGAACCTACAGGCAAAGAATTGTAGAACTGTCATTGATATGACTTCACAAAATTAATATACAAGTTCAATAACAGAGTTCAAAGTCTTAGTGAAAACTGAAAAATGCATTATCTGACTATACGCTTTTTATGTTGTTATTGTTGTTGCTTTTGTTGTTTGCTGCATTAGACATCACAATGTGATGATCATCAACCGACGTGCAACGTGTCAGCCAAGAAACTGGCCCCGTCCCGTTAGGTTGGTCAAAAACAACTCAACCAAACAGAAGGAGTCTCAAGGCCTGGTCGACACGACATCACGACGGACTACGTCTCCTTCTTTTTAAGCAACCTTGATGTTGATTAGAATTGGCGTCAAATTGATAATCACAAAGGTAGTGTGAGGAATTGATATTTTTGATTGACGAATGGGAGGGGAGAAACTGTCCGAACTGTCCACTATGATTGACAAAATTAGATAGGTCTCTGCATTTTTCGATTGTTCATATTAATTAGTATAGTTTCAATTTTGCAGAACAAATCTTCAAGCAATGTATTAATAATGACAGTGATTATATGTATGGAGTATCACTAGTTCAGGCAAATACCTTCTTGTTAAGTTTCCACCTATGATAACCGTTTTTTCTCTTCAAGCAAGCTGTTTGTGTAGGCAGCGAGTAACGGCATGTTTCATGCGTAGGTTTTATGTTAGAGTATGAAAAGGTAGCCATTGTTTGGAGGAAAATTTTTCTTGTGTGAAACTGAACATTTGTTGAATTCTACCTTAAAAAGTTGCAGCTTTTAGAAGACTGAAAACTTTACACAATTATTGGCATGAATTGTTAAACTCCGGTATCTGGTTTGAAGCTCAGCTTATCCCTTTAACACCTCCTCCATCGAAACTAAAATCCGTAGATTGAACCAGTCGAGCAAAATTCTGTTTCGAATTAACAAATTTGCCTTTACGCAGATTGCAACACTTTCCAATTTAGTTGACCTTCTGGAATCAAAGGAAACAAAAATGTCTCTGACTTTGCTTGACCATGAGGTCTGCAAAAGAAAATGTTTGTCCAGGTATGACAAAGTGTAATCACTAAACACAAAAAATCTTAAAAAGCCTACGAGTAGATTATATATATATATATAAGGTGCTGCTTAATTATCAGGGCTAATAAGCGGTCAAAGTGGCTTGCCAGCACAGAACTGTGGTTTCTGGTTCATCATTTAGTTCCTACTACGTAGCTATAAATAATTTCTAGCCAAGTTCATTCATGGCTCTGCGAAACATTTCTTCATACAATAAAAGTGAACTTTTAAATAACACACTAGAAGTAAAGATAACCAAAAACTGAGGTGGCACCTGAGTTTTCCTGAAGGAAATTCAGCAGTCTTCGATTTTGCAATTATAAGGTGGTCATTCTGAACGTGTTTGATGCCTAGACTGAACCAACTGTTTTTACATTGTGGTGCACTCAGCACTGTCAAACCCTGCTATTTCTCAAACCAAGAGTTCATAATTCTATAATATATTAGAAGAAGAGTAAGCCACTAGAGGGCTCCTCTTCTTAGCATTGCGTAACGGTGCTCCGACCACAATACGCGAATGTTCCCCCGTTTGGGGGGGGGGGTCGCCAAATCATACCCCCTCCCCGTTTGGTGGGTGGGTAGCCAACAGCCAATCAGATTGCAGAAACCCCCTCCCCGTTTGGTGGGGGGGTAGGCAGGCTGATTCTGGCTTTTGAAAAAGGGGTCCCCGTTTGGGGGGGGGGTCGACACAAGAGGTCCCCGTTTGGTGTGGGGTATGCAAAAGGTGTCCCCGATTGGGGGGGGTCACAAAAAGTGGTCCCCGTTTGGGGGGGGGGTCGCCAACAGCCAATCAGAAAGAGCAAAACTTAGCCAGCTTGAGCGACCCCCCCCCAAACGGGGACCCATTTTCGAATAGAACAAAAACTACCGTAATCCTCTGCTCTACCCCCCCACCAAACGGAGGGGGGGTTTCTGCAATCTGATTGGCTGTTGGCTACCCCCCCACCAAACGGGGACCTCTTCTCGGCTACCCCCCCTCCAAACGGAGGGGGGGTATGCTTTGTCGTTCTGGTCGACCCCCCCCCCCAAACGGGGGAACATTCGCGTATTGTGGTCGGAGCACCGTTACGCAATGCCAAGAAGAGGAGCCCTCTAGCGGCTTACTCTTCTTCTAATATATAGGAGAAAATCATGGACTCTTGCTCAAACTATTGGCGATATCGCTATACAGTAGATTGTGACAACTTCGGCCAGATTTTTTGGAAATATAATTACTACCAGAAGTCGAAGCCTGAAGTCATTTGAAGCCGAAAATTTTTTGAAAATACAGTACTATATCTAATTTTCGAAGCCGCGACTGACCTTCCTTTGATCCACCTTTGGCCCGGGTGTCACTTATTTTGACTGACACCACCACCACTCACACAACCCGCAGGAACCCGTAACTACGGATACCACTTCCTGCACCGGTTTGCTCACTCCCAAGCCGCATACAGCTAATGACTGTGCTTTATCGAATTTGCCCATTTCTTCTATTTTTGCAGCGTTTCATAATAATTACCTATGTCAATATCTAAATGAGCTTTTCTAATTTGTCGCAAAATGCTACAAATGCTCCTCAAAACGATGGCGGATACTGGTACATCACAGTTGGAGCCTACTTTTTCGTTACTGGAATAGTCACTACTTGTGCCGATTTGTGCTTGGTCGTTCCCATAATACTTAATAAGGACTTTCGTTCCCGGAAAGAATTGGTATTGGTTCTGGCTCAGTGCTCTGCGGACTTAGTTCACAGCTTTGGCGGTGTGCCAAACTTTCATCGATTTCTTTATGTTTACCTTAACGGACTGCAGGCTACTCTTGTCCATCCCTGGGAATGCATGACTCAATTTTACAATTTCTTCTATATCACGGGCCCGCAATTTAGTGCACTGGTTAATGTAGTGATAGGAGTAGATAGAATGATTGCGGTTTGTTTTATGCAATACTACCTTACCATGTCCCGGGCATTTGTGTTTGTGGCTTGTAGTTTTTGCTTTCTGTTTGCTCTTTGCTCTTACTGTGTTGCAGTGGCTCTGTCGTACGGGATTGGTGAAGGGGCCAGAGTAGGTGCACAGTGTGTGAGTACGTGGGCGTCAACTGCCCAGTATAATACTTTCTATTCGCTGATAATAGGGGTCTCTGAGTTAACGGCAGTTATTTTATACATCGTCGTTATCTGTGTATTAAAGATTAAAACGTCCAAAACAGAAAATGCTGTCATAAAAAATGCCCAACAGGAAAGGCAGATTAAAATGACCAAAACAATGGCCATCGTTGTATCATGTACTTTTGTTCTGTACATTATGCCGTGGAGTTTTGCATCAGCTGTGAGTGCGCTTCAACTGTATTTGTCGTCTGCAATTATCATAGATTTAACGTTTATGACAATATCACTAAATAATCTTGGCAACGCATTGATTTACCTGCACAAAATGAAGGAAATTCGGGATTTCTTGAGCACGTGCTGTGTCCAATCGTTCACATCGAAAAATCAAGTTAGTCAAATTTCGTCGAAACATGCGCATAGTTCCTTAATTAAAGCTTAATTTTGCTCTTGAATCCATAAATATATTTATAGTTTCTGAAAAGGTAACTTTCCTACATTTGTACTGTTGTGGAGATTCATCTGTCAGAACTTAAAGGTTTTGCTTTACAAACGTTCAACAAAACAAAAGTATACCTAGTGGTCTGGGTTGTTTCAATGGTTGCCTTTTTTGACTTAGGAAAAGTTGTAGTTGTTATTCTATAGTTATTCTATTATTGTTATATCTAGTAGTAGTAACCTCTCGCTATTCAATTATCGGGTGTTCTTTGGGCATTGATCAGTCAGACTATGTAGACTTTTGTTCGTTTTGTATTTGTATTTGGCATTGAAAATTATCTTGCTAGTTTGAATACTTGTCCAGTAACGTTCATGCTAAAAGGTCTTAGTTTCATAGGGAGCGCACATGTTAGGAGGAATTGAGCATCACACACCGCGCAGAGACTCGACAATCGTCAGAACAAAGTAGTTTATTCTCAAATAATTAGGCGACCTAAAGCACAAACTCTACAAATTGGAGACCGTGAAATGCGATATATACCACATTTTTCCACTCCTTTTACGCGCTATGTTGCTAAAAACTCGCAAGTTAACGCAAGATTTATTTGAAACTTTGACTCATCAAACTTTTCTGGTACGTTTAAAGGTTGCCTGCTCTTAGAATGCTTTTTGACAGCTTATTCGCATTGTGCTAATGTTACAATTAATGACGTAAATGTCCTCAGGTTGATTGGTAAATTTCAGTAATAAATACTAAGCAATAAGAAGTCAGTGTTAATAAAGCAGTTTTAATTTGCAGAGCTGTGCTGATAACATGCAATATTATATTTTCTTGAACATGAAGGAGGTCTTGGCAATTTCTACTAATTTTTTCGATATCAAATAATGAGCCGAAGAAGTAATGTGGTAGTCATCAAAGAAAGCATAACTGAATCGTTCCTCCAGAGTTTGTCCAGTTTGACGAACAAATGCCACTGTATTATTGGGTAGATCTGAAATAAAACCACTTTTGGATTAAGACAGTTTAGGTATTAGAAATCTATTTTAAACTTAACCAATACAGTAGGACTGTAACCACTGAAATGTGTATACATTTATACGGTTTTATACAAGGAATACTTTTCCTGTGAATGCTTTCCTTGGTCCAGTTTCTGCCGTTGATATTTCGTCCCAGTTTGAAAATATTGGAATTCAGGTAAAATCCAAACTCCTAACCACAATTTCCGGTACCTTCTCCGATTGCTCTACAAGCCTAGCTTCGCCAATGTTAAATACCTTGCCGATAACACATGCTTGGACTACTAAACGCAAACTACGAAATGTACAAATGCGCCGAAGCGTTCTACTTTACAGAACAAGTGAAATATATACTGCCGAGAACTAAGAATGACAAACGTTATTGCTTGTTCTAGAGTCGTTTTTCACCCGCTAGCGAGGAATTAGTAACGGGATGACATCTACATTTGAATATCATTTTGTACAAATTAAAAGCGCAAGTTATCAGTTGTCAAAAGTAAGCACATAAGACATTAAAAGTAAAAAGGAACCTGCTAGAAAGCAGCATTAACACCATACATAATGTTAATGCTAGCAAGGACTAAAGTTATCGGTTGACAATTGACATGTGCCGTTGAATACAAGTTTTGCAAATTTAAATGTGCCGGAGCAAGCAATCATAAATGTTGTCAAAAGCAAGCATGTAGATCATTACAATTAAAGTAATTATTATTAAAGTAACAGCCTAAAACTCAGGTGCCTTAAAGCAAGTGTTCAAATTGAAAAAAAACGGAAATATGAGACAGTATATCACCTGTATCATGTTATCGATTGTTGTCTTGCCGTTTGCCCGTCCGAGCATAGCGCAGCAGGTCGACAAGCCTGCACCGGTCAGGTAGTGGTTACTAGAACCACCACAGTTGAAAAGTGGTTAAACTAAACGACGAAAGGAAGTGTGAATATGACCATAGTTCACACAACCGTTACACCGACGTTGACCAACTGAGGGCGAACCCGAGCGCCCCGAGCGGGGGTAGTCAACGTTAAGTCGGTGCCACTGGGGCGATGGGAACCAGTCCACCACTTGCTGCCACCAAGCACGCATCCTGATCCCTTAGCCGCCACCACCGATTTTTCCTCAGTTGCCCCCGATTTTTCGGGGCGCCGTTGCAACCACTGGCCTGCAGCCGTCATCCCAGTATCGCAGGACGGGCCATGTTATCTAAACTAAGATTCAGTTCACCGTCCTCTCCCTATATGTTAACAACATGTGAGCTACCGAGGCTGTAATTGAACCAAGCGACCTAAGGGGGGGGGTCCATTTTTGGGTCATTTTTTTCGACTTTCTCCGATCTCGCTGATTTTCACATATTTTATAGTTCAAATGGTATATTTTAACGAGTTTTTTTTAAATTAAAGTCGTAGCTGTTACGGTTGTGAAGTAATTTCACCTCAAAGTTGAGATTTCATGTGTTAAACATAGGAAATTTTAAAAGTTGTCATTTTTTGCGTGCGCCAAAAAAATCTCCCGACAAACGTTGATGACTCTGGACAAATTATACATCAAAATAACGCTAAAATGTTAAACTGCAGTAATTAGAATTTTAATTTAGGCCTTTAAAATTTTTTAATTAATTTTTAAAGGATAAAAATTTGACTTGATGATCAAGTCGTATTAAATTTTAATCCTTCAAAAATTAATTAAAAATTTTAAAGGCCTGAATTAAAATTCTAATTCCAGGGTACCGCAGTTTAGCATTTTAGCGTTAATTTGACGTATAATGTGTCCACATTCATTGACGTTTGCCTGGAGATTTTTTTGGAGCAAGTGAAAAAGTGACAACTTTTTACATTTCCTATGTTTAACAAATGAAATCTCAACTTTGAGGTGAAATTACTCGACAACCGTAAGAGTTACGACTTTAATTTTGAAAACTCGTTAAAATATGCCATTTGAACAATAAAATATGTGAAAATCGGATAAGATCGGAGAAAATCTAAAAAATGACCCAAAAATGGAACCCCCCTTAGAGTCCTTCAAAGGGCCGAAATTTTGAGGCTTGGCCAGGCCCGGCAAACTCCAAAAATTTTCGACATCGGTGCGGTCGGACCAGCTCACTCTATCATAGTCCCGGCCCGACGGGCCTGAGTGAAGGTACCCTGAGTGAAGGTTCTTGGTAGTGAAGGTACACTCTACCAAGAGTGAAGGGACTCACACGGAAAATGCATTTACGGCGACTGATCACGTTAAACATTTATATGTAACTTTATTTATTTATGTAACTAATACTTGTAGTCTACATTTGAGTTGTCACTCCTGGCTTCCAGCTGAGGATCGCGAGATAAGCAACGGTACCCTGCAACCTTCTGTAGGTTGGAGTTCCCTCCAAGGGTCAGTTTACCTGTTTTACTGACACTGTGTCTAGATTATTAAATTAGGATAACATCAATTAACACAGATCACCTTCCAACACTGAATCAAATATTTCCTCCAGGTCGGCAAGCACAATGTTAGCATGAGGAAATTTTTGACGCAAAGGATGCAGAATCGCAGTCTCAAATTGACCATTCATCGCTTTGATGGCGGCTCGCGACAGATTCTTGGATGGGGCCCCTTCTGGAGTCAAAAAATAGGGAACTCGAGAAACGTCAGGAAAGTTTAGGACCAAAACTTGGGTATACCCGTCTGTTAGGAGGGCTTCAATATTTTCACGATTTTTGTTCAAGATTAAACCAAAGTCCGTAATTCCTTTGGAAAGATCATTACCGCAGGCCGATTCGTACAGTATCAAGGTGCTGTCTTTGCGAAAATCTTTTTGCTGAAATTAATACTGGGTAACAAATATTGAAGCAGATGCAGCTATGGCTAATACCATAAGCCAGACAAATTTCTGATATTGAACAATACTGAACTTATAGTTTCCTTCAAGTTATTTCGGAATTGAGCAATTATTGAAACAACGCAGTAGTCAAATTTTAATCAGTTAGACAAATTCTACAATAGTAGAGAAAGAGAAAGAACTATACAAGAAAGTTGTAGAGAAAGTTTTGCAGTTTAACGAAATTTATCTTTGGCGAAAGGACAACTTAAGGTCAATTTCAAGAAAACTTCAGCTTGGTCTCGCCCAATCACAAAGCACAATATTTAAGACAAAAGTTGAAGTCTCGCTAAGGCGAAATCTGTCTTACCAAGAGTACACGACAGCTGGCTGGTTCTCTGTTAACATCTGCAGGTACATGTTCTGAACGCTAGCGGCTGACCTCCTTGAAGTATAAGTTTCCAAGCCTTATCAAGGGCATGGTTTCAAGTTTCAGATTTTGTTTCATGTGTAATTTAACGCGTGAATTTGGAATTAATACTTTAACATAAAATAGGATACTTTTGAAATTTTGAATTTAACATTTTCATTACTAAAGTTTGTCTGAGTTGAAAGTGCTCCAATCGGAGATATAGCTGGGTGGTTGGAGTGCTCGACTGCCAGTTAGCCATCTCCTCTGGACACTTTTCTTCACATCTTTTCAAAACTAAGTTTAACACGAACGCTATCTTTCTTCTTAGCTCTTAGAAGTTAAACTTATGAAAACTATATATAATCATACTCCACACAGACACGTTCATGCCTCAATTACTTATTCAATGACACTGAAAGCGTAACTAACTAACGGTACCTCCAACAGCTTTTGGACTTGCCAGGCAAGGCCGGAAAAGGGATCATCGTGATTGTAGTTACCCAGGCCACTAAGAGCGCCGCCATAAGCATAGTTCAGCTGATCAATGTTCAGCTGTTTTGCCATATAGTATGGAAATACTCTTCCGTCACCGTATTCCTCATAACCGTGCAGATCGTTTCTGGCAAAATCTACTCCGTCGTCAATTAAACTGTCACCAAAAGAAATCATTAGATCAACGGGCGGACCTACCGGCCCGGTTATAGATAGGGGAAATAGGAAAGAAAGAGCAGAGTAAATATTTGCGACCATTGTCTTCTTACTCCTACAATAAAGTCTGAAAAGGTAAAAGCTAGCAGCATGTGCATTAGAACAGATTTGTTCGTTCGGTATAACCTTCGTGGAGGATAGAGTACTGCATTCGCCCATCATAGGATAACTCAGAACTCTTCTCATCAAATCGCTTTTATTGAGGTTGGCTCTTGAAGGAGTTTTGGACTCTACTGGCTATTTTTCAGAGCATGTCATCTTAGATCTGCAGCACACATCTAAGGTCACCCCTTTAAACAGGGAAAGCTCCCCCTTTTTGAGGGGAGGGAAATTGGATTTAAGTGTGCGGAATTTTACGTTTGATTAAAGGCTGGCCTACATGTCAGTCAGAATGAAAATATCAATCTTTATATACCGCCGTGTGATTAAAGCTAATTGTTATGCACTTGGACTTTAATATTTTTATTAAATCTTTTATAAGAAATAAAAGAATTTTGCACCGCTAATTTTAGATATTTTGTTTTGCGACAGAAACTGTGTCCATTGTTTAACATGGAAAATAAAGAAAAGTCCAAGACGGAACTGCGCCCAGAAACAAAGGCGAAGCAAAAGCGTTGAGTTTCAGCTTTTTTAAAACGGCAAAGTAAAAGCCAGAAGTCAAACAGATATTTTTCTGACCGGACGTTCGACTGTGCCACGATGTTGTTATGTTAAAAATGTTAAGTTAAACACTATATTAAAAGTTAAATTAAATTTTAAAATATGTTAAAATTGCTTTGAAGTCCTGCACCCAGAATATTCTCAATGTTGTTATTTTAACGCCAGCATTCCAGACACTTGGATACTGAATCTGAGAAAGGAAATTGTCACTGCGAAAAATGAGGGTTGCACCTGAACCCACGACTTCTGAATTAACGCTCCGGTCGCGCTGCCAGCAGGTGGCATCTAACAAGAGTTCTCGCTGCTGTGCTAATTGCAAAATGTCAATTTACTGAATTACAGACAGCTACAGAATAGATAGCACTGGGAGAATCGTATCAGGGTTCGGTTTTGTCCAAGTTGAAGTTTAAAGGGGTCATTCTTTATGAATTTTTCAATTTTCATCATCTTGCTCAGTTTCACATATTTCGCCGCGGTTGGTAGGTTCCATTGCTCCGCGACCCAAGACAAGTGTGATTCAAATTACATATGCTAATTGGCTATCTCCAACAAAACGGGTAAGGTGATATCTTTTATTGACCATCCTGTACGGGAAGCAGGCATGGAAAAGTTTGATAAGCCTGATATGGGAGTTCCGCTGATGGCCCTATGGTGTAGTTGGTTAGCATGTCTAACTTCAAAGCAAAAGGGCCATGGCTGATCCAGTTATTTACTTCAAATCCGACGTGAAAAGCTCAACATCCCTCTTCCCTTCTCTCTTCTAGGTCCTGGTTTCGTGGGTACGAGGGTGCCTGACGCCTCCCGTTCGGGCTTGTCCTCTGATTCCTCTTGGTCCACCAGCCCTGGTCGAAGCTCTCATAGGTGCTAGCATGGCAGCTTAAGGGGGGGGGTCGCTTTGGGTCAAAATCTATTGTCACGGATTTCGCTCATTTTCACACGCAATATAGGTACATATGTTCTCAAAAACAAGACAAAACATTAGAGTTCGAAATCAAACGGTGGCAGAGATATTCAATTCAGCTATAAAGTTGGAAAACTTGAAAATCACTGTGATTTGCCCTCCAAGGTCATGCTGAGATAGAACGGCAGCGAAATTTGGGTCAACTAATATGGCAAATTAATTCTGTGGGTTGGCTAATATTTTAATACTAAAACGACTCCGGGATATCCATCCATTCGTTCACAGTACATTTTTCAATTGTGAACTGACCCATTTTCATCTAACTGTACCCTGAAAATTTAACTTGCTCTAACTTTCAGATACTAAATTTCAGACACATAGTTCTATTAGAAACGTTGTTCAACTCATCAGTAGCTATCGAATGATACCAAATTTGTCTATATTTTGGAAATTTCAAAAATTGACTTTTGTGACCTGTAAGCGATCAAAGGAGCCGACACGACAGAAAAGTTCTACCTTGAAGCATTTGCCTTTACCATAATGTCAGGCAGGCATTGAGAGTTTTATGTGCCAATTTTGGTGACTTTCGAGTGGGTAACGAGGGAGAAATTATTAAAAGAACGTGAAAATTGTGCAAAATGCTGATTTTTGGCAAAATTAGCAGATTTTGTGGCAAGTTTTTTGAGAGCACTACAAACGGTAGAAATTTGCAACTACTGTCATGAGAATTCTGTGTATGCGTAGAGTGCAACTATCTATGGGCGATTTCTGTAGCTTTTGCTAATCGTGCAGGAGAGACGAAAATGTTTTGCTGGTCCTGTTTTTCGTGGTACAAAAAGCACCCAATTTTGCGAAATTTTGACTTTGAAAAATCGCCAAAAATCCGACACTCAACAGAATTGTTTCAGAAGGGTTATTTGCACTCTCTGATATGTGCTTAACATGTACAACAAGGTTGCAGCGCAGTATCTTGCATACAGCGAAAAATTTTTCTGCCACAAACATTTTAACCTAACTTTTTCATTTTCCTATGTTTACCACATGTCGAGGTCACCTTTGAAGGGCTCTACAGCACGATAGAAGCAATATTACGCAAAACGCAACTGTCTTGTTTTGGGGACCCATGGGGACTACAAAATATGTGAAAATGAGCAAAATCGGAGATGGTCGAAAAATCGGCCAAAAAGCGACCCCCCCCTTAATTGGAATATAAGCATCATATCTTCAGCTTTGGATTACTCAAACTTTTGGTGGAAAAGTATGAAGCCGTTAGATAGCTGGGCAATGAATTTTGTTGCGTTTTCAAAAGTTCAATACGTTGGTTAAGGCTAAATGTGTGTGCGTCAGGTCGGTGGCTGCTCTACGTTTATCCCTTCATTGTAAACTATGACATGAAAAATATGAAAAAATAATAATAGACTCTGGTGTGCCCTTGTCCTGGGTTTGGTAGTGATAGGATTACGCAGCCAGTAGAATTGTAAGATTACTGACATGAAAATTTGTCACACGTATTCCATAGAATACAGAGAACATTCTTTTTATTGCTACAATAATGGGAAAGTTTAATAAAACTAACAGCACCATTACTTCTCAACTAGTTTAAAAATCCCTAAATGAATATATCATTTCACAAACTTATAAATTCTTGAATGAAAGCGACACGCTCAATTAAACTAACTTTTACAAACAGTGGCATTTATAATAAACTAGTTATTCAATTCACTCCTTCCATTTGAAACAAATTACGGCGGTTCCTTAGCGCAGGTAATTAAGAATTTAAAGATTTTAATGTTACTTTTAGGAATTTATATTCCTTACCACTAACACCATGTCTAGAATTACAAGTTTGGCATAAGCATATGTGCTGGAGACACATAAAAACATTATGGGTTTCGTACACTGATTGTTCACTCAAAATGCAAGGAAAAGTGAATTTAGATAAGCAGTAGAAATTTAATCTAGTGCTGACATTTTGACTACAACTAGAGAAGCTGTATATGTAATAGACTCTGTCAGATCTTTCTTGAAATCTCTTTATTTGAGGTGGGTCGTGATTTCCAATAAACCTTTGTTGTTATTTGGGGTCGTGCTTAGTCGGGTAGGGTTCCTTTAGGCTAGAATAGACTACGCTAGACTAGATCTGATCAGGACCTAAGACACTGGCAAAGGTCGGCACGCAAAGGTGGATCTTCGCTTAGATTGATGCTCCGGCTGTAGTGGTATGCTAACAACCAGGGCTCAATAGCTGACCTAAAATGGGGTCGACTGGGGGCGAGTTCGTTTGAAGCAGGGGAACAGGGATTTATAGTCTCTATGGGCGACTTTAATTTGAACTCTAACCTCAAATACGGATAGAGCTGGGGATTGTTAGGGAAATTCGCAAGACTAGCTTTCCTGTAAAAAGATGATCTTTATTTTCAAGAATTACAGCTACTACAAACTCAATAGATAATGATATGGTACAAGAGGCAGTAAACTCAACGAATGACACAGTTTCAATGAGCAAGCACTATGAAACTACAAGATAACAAAGTAGAGGAGTATTAACGCTAGGTATTAACATTCATGGACAGACAGATCTATTACTACACGACGGTGCTTAAACAAGAAGGGTATATGCACTACTCCGTCATTGCTGATTGTCAGAATTAGTCTCTATATATTATAGTTTTCTAGATCAGATATGCTAGATTCAACACTCTACTTTAGGGTTATTTCATGGCTGTTTGTACTATGCTTTTACGTACAGACTCTGACCTTTTCCAACTCTGGGAGCCTAATTACACAGATCACAAAAGGGCATGAAACACGCACAAGGAACGAATTCAGTTAGTTTATAATCCGAAAACGGGTGGGAGCGAGGTTGGCTACGTTCTGGCGTCTCCGTGTAATTGACTGCCCAGATAACTGAATTTTGAGAAGAGTTTCCGTCTCTAAAAGGACAATAGCAGTTACAGGCCGAGAGAGTGTCGGAGATGATCGGAAAGGTCGGATAGGCTGACTCAAATAATTATCTCAAGATTAACACCAAATACAAAGTCAACTGATTTTAGGCTTGATTTCTGTGATACAATGAGCATGGTGATGATTGAAATTCCGCTGAACATGAGGTTAGCTTTTGGGTTTCTGATAGAATACTCGACTATAAAGTTTCCCCAAATGGACTCAGGATTAGCTGATTGTCTCTGCTGGTCTGCGCTGACTTTCCGCACTAAGACTGATCAAAGTAGTACCTACTGATAATTCCAAACTGGTCAAGTTCTCCGGAATATGTTTGACTGAAACCAACAGGATCTACAGGATCCCGAATGACTGACACGGATTGAGACTCAAAGCCAGGGCAAGGCGCTGTGAGATATCTGAACTGATCAGACTTCACGGCCTGAGCATCGAACAGGACCACAGATCTCAGCAGCAGAGGATGCAGCTAACTTCGGGCAGACGTCGGCTACCTGAATCAAATGGGTTAAAACCCATTAGAAACAGAGGTGGTGGGGATTAAAACCCCAGCAACTATTATCCGGACCGATTGGCTTTTACTTGGGGATTCTAGACCCGAATTGAGTATTGAGTAATGTGTTTTGTGTTATTTTTATGCTTTCAGGTTGAAAACCATTTAAAATAGAAGAAACCGATGTTTTTGAGTGATTTACTGACTAAACGGGCAACACTGGTCACGGTTGTGGCCATTTTGGACCTTTTGGCCAAATATGCAAATGAGGCTCTGACCGAGCCTCCTTTGGGCTTGGAGTCACGTATGCACTACTCAGCACCAACTATGAACCTGGAACTATCAATAACTCATCTAATCTAAACTGCTACGTACTGTCTAGCTTACGATATATAAACTAATTACTAATACTGACTAATGATGTGTGATTAGGACACAAATATGGCTAAGTGTGCCTATTATTACCGATTACTACCTATTACGGACTAACTGTTACCCTATGGACTATACTCAAGACCTCCGCGAGGGGTTTACATGAGCAGTCCCACGTATACAGTTATAGTCATACGGCACGCACACCTTTCATTCGAATTATTGCAAACACACAATACTCACGTATACCATTCACACAGTCATTCATACAACTACAGTTACTCGTCTTCACACATACGAATTCAGACATTCGTTGACAGTTATACAAATACAATTATGCAGACACGTTCACACCGCATTCATTCCACATTCACACCTCATGCATTCCTGGCTTCGCTCACAACCTCAACTGGAGGGGTTTCTATGAGGAGCCCACATTCATACATCACAATTAATATCCTAAACTAATATTACTAGTTTGGGGCTAATTCCCGCAATGCTAACCTAACTTGAACTAATTCCTAACTATCATCTAGCTACGGTGTGAGTGTGTGCATTCTATTTCGGGAATGGCCCAGAAATAGCCATTCCCACGTGATCGCCCGTGTGTTATTTCCTTTTATTTGCGTAAAAGCCAATGGGGGATAATAATTGCTGTTTTAGCAATTATTACTACAAAAACGGCTAAGGACAGCTTTAGTTTAAAGGGGAGCCGGTATTCTCCTGTTAAAGTCTTGATAATTAGAAATTAAACAAGATTTAAAGAGAACTAGGTTTTAGGATGTTTTTGAGTCCCTATGTTTTAACCCGGCAATGATTAAAAACAGGACATTGTTACGACAGTTAATTTTCGAACGCAAGGGAAAAGCATGGCCGGCAACTCTAGTTACCGGCTGTGGGGTTAAAGGGGTTCCTAACCTAAAAGACTTACTCCCGGGGAGTGGCCTAACTCCCCTTCCTCAAGGTTGGTAGGTAAGGGTCCTCCCCTAAAACTAACTACCCAAATTTAGGTTGATTTTAGGGTTTTAAAATTGGTTTTGTGGTGAAAAACTGAGACGGTTAGAAAAAGATGAAAATGACGGTTTTAGAGTGGTTTGAAAGAGGTGAACTTATAAATGTTTACCTGGAAATATGGCCGAAAAGGGGGGCCTTTTTGGGAAAGGTACAAAAATGGGAAAATAGTGATTTCAAAGACACCCTTTTGAAATGAGTGGTTTGCGAGGTTCGACTGCTCGCAAACCACTTGGAAAGAGCTAAATCCAACCAAAAATACCCCAGAGGGTGGGGCGAAAGGCCCGCACCCTCACAATTACAAATACAAAAATAAAGGGCACTCGGCCCAATAATGTAGAAAAAATGGTCTTCCGGGGTCCGAAGACCCCGGGAAATAGCAGTAGAGGAGGGACCCGGGGACCGCCTTTCAAGCATAAGGGTCCCCGGGTCAGAAGCAGTGCACCCCGTGAGCCGTCCGAAGACATATGGGCTCACGGGGGCGGCCAGATCGTGAGTGCCTGGCTGGCAGGACCTAAAATATAAAACCCTAGGGGAATTGGGGGGAAGGGGAGAGATGCTATAGTCCAGGCCTCCGTATATCTGGCGCAGGACACACCTCTCCCGGGTACATATGGACTAAATGGGGGGAGAAAAGTAATGCTAATAATTCTAAGGGGAGAGAGACTGACCTCTCTCCCCGACTGCCAGCCAAGCACTGACTGAAAGCTTCTGTTTTCAGTCGAGACCCCATCAGGGGGTTGGCCTTACAGCTTCTGGCAGCTGATTGGCTGCCTGGGCGTGATCACGTTTTCTAATTGGGCTACCGAGTCCTGACCTACGGTAGCCCACAGGCGCGTCTGGCGGCTGGAGGACCCTGGAATTGATGAGGACAGGTGACCCTTAATTTGAAAAGATGGATGGCCAAAGGCCGGATTTTTGGTGTCGAATTTTATGGGTCACGGCTGGAGCTCATCAATTCGCGATAAACAGAAGCTCCCATATTTTGAAAGTTTGGTCCTCCAGCGGCCGCTTCAAAAGATCGCCTTTGCTTATTAGAAAGCAAAGGAGACACACCTTTTTGGTCCAGTAGGGACCTTAACTAAAAATAAATAACTAAACTACATACTACGTAAGTCTACGTAAAATAAAACAAATATTATCTTACCTACGATTTTAGACTAACTAAGTTACTTACGTTACCTAAGTTTTGTTTTCATTTTTATTTTCATTTCTCAGGAGCTAGCCCCCTTTGTGTATGTTCTCACTTAAGTACTACGCTGAGTTAGTGCAAAGGTTTCCCTTGCCTTCAAATGAATGGTCTGAAGAAGAAACAGAAAGGAGATAGAAAGGAGGAGAAATACACTCATAAAATACGTAGGAAGTAGATGAAATAATCTAGATAATATGCACATTTTTTGTTGTTTCAGGTTAAAGAATGAAGTAATTTTTGTGGAGTCTTTTGTGTAGGTATGTAATTGCAGTAAATATTTATTGAAGTTGTTGTTGTTTTAAACGTTTTAGGTGAATGGACAACGAAAAGGCAGAATCTTTCATCGTAGGTAATTGTTGTAAAGTGCCACATAAGTGGATAGAAGGTCTAATTCTGACTAATCCGGCAATGAATTACGTTAATACAGGCAAAACAAAGAGTGTGACACGTTTACACTACGCACTTGGTACCTAAGATTTAAAGAGTAAAAACGCTTTCTTTTCTTTAGATACAGGAATTTAGTTTTCAAATCCTTTTTCCATTACAGCCTTCCCCACTAAAAGGGCTAGGTTTTTGACTAGGGAGGGTACGGTAAACCAGAAATAAACCAGAAACAATAGACGACGAGATTTAGCTTTCGTTTTTTTTTCTTGTCCTAGGGGACGTTTTTCCTTGGTTACAAAAGATTAAATGGGCGCTTTGCAATACCCCAAAACGGCAAACTTTCGAATGACATATATATAAAACAAACTAAATAAGAAAAACAGCACAGACAAACTAATAAAGGTCAAGCTACAACAAATATGGCGAGGCGAATACAACGGATATGGTACAAGTACAGATGCGATACAATTACGTTACAACAGCAATGTTCCATAACAACAGATACAGTATAGCAGACATACGTGTTGGGGAAGGTCAGAGTCTGATTTGTTCGCATTTTTCAAGCTGATTCTTTAGAAGTTCCTACTTTACTTTTTTCTAGTATTCATTCTACTAGTACATTCCCTGTTCCTATTTATTTCCTGTTCCAATCTTTCCTATCGTTCCTATTCGTTTCCTATTCCTATCTATGTCCTATTTATGTCCTATTCCTATCTATTCCTATCCTAACCCACTTAAATGGATTGTTTGACGACTTGGGGGTGAATGTGACGAACGATCAGTTATGTGTTTGCATTGCTCAATGCTGCAAAATAAAAAGGATTGTATACTACGAGATTGATATTAAGATACATGAATGAAGATGAGAACTGACATGAAAGTGTACACATAGTAAAACACAGTATAAAGTCATGAAATAGTTACAAAGCTGTACAAGAGAAGAAGGAGTAGCAGAACAAGAAATAATCGAACTGTACACACCGCAGCGGCAAATTTGTGGGATAGTTCAGTGACTGAGACTGCTGAATGAATTCTGAAAGGTAGGAGGATTAGGACGAATATTTAAACTTCGTTCCCGCCTCAACCATGAGAGACCAAGGTGCCTCGGTATGAGCGGAACAAAAGTTATCCAAATCTCAGGTCCTTAAGTTTATCCAGCAGTCTCCGTCCACCCAGCGGACTCAGATGGAGGTCCACAGGACTGCGGCTACCCTTCTTCTCTGCAAAATACTTAGGATCGTCAAAATCTGAGTACATAGGGACGACATCCACCTTATGGCCACCTTCCTTCAAAGAATATACCATGGTCTTCAGTTCCCTGTTTACTCGTCTGACCGTCAGCTGGAATTTGCTGGATTTCGACGTCAGATCGTGCGGCTGATCGAAACGTGGAGGAATTTCGCCAATCCATAGCTTTGCCCAAGGGTTTTGCTCACAAAAATACTTAAGTCCTCGGTATTGACGCATAATGGACTTAACAAGCCTGGGTAAAAGTGCACCATCTTTAAAATGAGTGGGGGTCCATGGATCAGCAGCGATGTTATTCGTGCCACCCAAGATAACACAACCATGATGCCCTTCGTGTGTCGCCAGGGTAGCGATCTTAATCAAATCCTGAATTCTAGCACCACTGACGGGTACGATTTGCAACTCATTATTGCCGATGTTGGGTATGCGGTGCCCTTGAGAGTCGGTTATTACCAAAAGCCTGCGGGAATTGTTTTCTCGGAAGGAGTTTCGAATATCCATCAACAAATTACCCATAAAATTTTTACCAGGAAAAGGACACTCATTGTTTAGTGAAAGCTCGCGTTTGGTAAGGCCAGCCCCGTAGAAAAGGTCTCTTCGGTGTGGAGGTATATTGTCAGAGGCGGCTTCAACAAGAATGCGGGACTGCGTTTCCAAAAGCCTTTGTTTCAAATCTGGATTTTGAAAAAACTTCGAGAAGACAATTCCCTCAATAATGATGAGTTTGCACTGATCCCACAGCTTTCCTCTGACCTTGACCTGTTTGGCGAGCCTTTTTGCTTCAAATCCACATTCGGTGATAGCAATACGCTTAGCCAAGTTATTGTCCTCCGCAATCCAAGCTTTTCCAAACTGATAAGGGGCTTCCGAAGAATGAAACTGTCTTCCGACCTTGGAGACGGTACACTGGTACATATTTGATAGGAAGTCATTTTTCCCACAAAATGCGATGATAGGCGCCATGAGGGATGGTCTGAAAGCAAAAGGGATCGCGTAAGATTGAGGCTAGAGAACCCTATTGGCCAGAGGTCATTCCACGCGACTGTTATGGAGACCAATGTGCCTCAACCGTCACATGAACATGAACTCCGCACCTCAAGGGACCGAAACACCAAACTTTGCTAATTTTGTCTAATGTTTTGCTCTATTGCTTTTTGTGAGAGATTCAATTTATCTTGAAAATCTAATAATGAACATGAGTAACTCCTTGGAAATGGTCTTAGTACAATTTGGAGTTCAAGGTATGTATAATTTTCATGGAGGAAGCAGGAGGTCAATGACTGGCTTGCGCTTTCAATTTTAGCATGGAATATTTTAATAAATCTAAATGGTTTAAATTTCGCCACAGAAGCAACACTGCACTTGTGCAGACCCACCGTGCTTTCCGCAGCGAATGTAGACCTATTCAACTGCCAAGACTGTCATCCACAGTACAGCCCAGAGTCCCACAATCAGCGCTAATCGTGGGATCCAAGCACCACGAGTACTGAGAGATACGGGCAAGGCACTGACAATAGGTACAATAACAATGTATTTCAGAATATGTATTTCAGAGAAAGGCTGTGAAATCTTATGCTTCTGGTTAGTTTCCCTTAGTGCTTACAACCACTCACTTTGAAAACCGCATGTTAACGTCATTACTAAACTCCACTCGTACTCGCTTACTTATTTCACACACTCACGCAATGCCAATTCTCAGTTGCATTGTTTTGGACTACATCTTTTTGATCGCAGGTACAGTATCATCAGCTTAAAACAACGGTTTAATTCTATGTTCAAGAGCTGAATGCTTTACTAGGTTGCAGAGAACCTCATTTCAGTGCGTATTCAGTTGTAGGTTAGATAAGAATGCAGAAGCGATAGCTCCGTAATCTTATTCCAATCTCCAAGTTATGGCTCCATTCATACCCAGTATAAGGTTTCAAATCCGTTGGAGATATACCGCACAAGAAGTGTGAAGTAGATTCTTAAGATGACACTAAGTGCTATTTCGCTGCAGTTAATCACGAGTCAGCTGACAGCTAACATAAGCAGTTTTAGGGGAGGTAGGTTTATTGCAGTACAAAGGTAAGGAGAAAGAAGTACTTTATAATTCAGTATATACTCGTTGTTCGCTAGTCCAGTTCAACATTTTGTATTCAGAAATTCGGCATAGGAATCAATCAATCAATCAATCAAGGAATCAATAATTAAAATTTCTCAGGGTTCAGTGAAATACAAGTTCACTTTCGCTACGGATCTGCATAGGTTATTTTTCTTTTAGATGTTAATTTCAATGTGAATCTAAACGGAAGTTGCAGCGGGATTTTGTCATGCTGAAATAAGTCAAAGTAGTCTAGATTTGGACTGATGGAGGGTTGAAGCTTAAATTTCATGTTATAATTCAATTTAATTTTAATTTCACTTGACCATGCTAATCCGGTTTACTTCTTATCTCTGGGCACTTAGATATGTCTGCACTGCAGCACCGATGGCGCCATAATCATATTCCAACCTCCAAGCCATGGTTTAAATCAAGGTTTATTATGGTTTAGCCATGGTTTAACTGCAAGTCGTTGGCGTCTGGTCACATATAAGCGTGAGCAGCGGTGTGAAGTATACTTTAGCAGAACACAGGAAGGCTTAAGATTAAGTTAGAGTCTGAGTTTAACCCTACATGCGAGTGTTGCTGTTGCCTAAGATAAAGATAAAGCAAAGTAATGAGCGTCACCTATAAGTTGAATTGTAACTGAGTCGAAACTGGCAATAGCATTATGAAGGCACAATTCTGAATTTGTCTTTAAATTCAGCTCAAGTCGTTGAAACCTACAGGTAGTCTTGTTATTAACTAATACAGGACTGCTAATGCCATTCACTTTACTAACCAGCATTTTATTCATTACTTAAATTGCGAAGAAAGCAGTTTCGGCAACAACGAATCCGATTCACGTATACATAATTCGGAAATAAACTTATAAAATCGGGAATAAAGTCTTTTTAGAGTATAGCGGTTTATTTTAGATTTTTGATGAAAATTTAGACGTCTAAAAATCTATTTAATTTCTTAGGAAGCAGATGATAACAGCAGCAGCAGTTTTTCAATGCATCGCTCGGGCCAGAAAGGGAAATTGAAGTTGAAAAGTTCGGTTCAACACTGACACAGTTTCGGACATGCAGCGAAGCAAAAATTATCAATGCGTTATCGCAACTTGCCTGCTTTTAGCGGATTCTTTTCTGCCTGTTTAAAGCAAATATAAAAAACGGTTTTCAGTTCACTTATTCAAAACCGTTGTATCGAAACGTTCTGAAGCTAAGGATTTCGTAGTCCACTTTTACCAGAACCCTTCAAAACAGCTCTAACCTACACCCAACACAAAGGGTAACATTCATCTTTGTTTGAAAAGAAAAGACTTTGCAGCACCAAACTTTACAACAGATTTGTGGCTTTATCTCAGCTTTTTCGTAAAGATACCGGCATAAAATATTATACATTTCGTGTGATCGCGTCTGACAACAACCGCAACAGCCAGACTTTACAATTAATTCGCACACATTAGATAAGCCTGAATTCAAACTCAAGTCACTAACAGGAAAACGTGCTCACACGATAAAGTACGAGTGCCCAAAATGAGTTATATTCCACCCCTAGTTTTGAAGGGGGTCCGAAACCTACTGACCTACCTACTCTCAAATGTTTGCTCGAATCATTTTTGCAAAAATTTCCTATATTTGTCATGAAAGGATGGGTATGAGAATTTAGAATCAAGCAAATTCTTTTCTACGATTTTACAAAAGTGATTAGAAGTCCGCTTGTCGTTCACCACGGGTGACTACTGACTTTCGCTGACGATTTCAGTGGTTAACATTCAGGAGCCCCTGGACAATGATGTTAGAATTATGACTAGTTTGTCTTTGGTCCTGTAAAGAAAACCTTAAATTGGAAGCTAGTATGTATATACACTTAGAAAATAGTCGATACATCGGAAGTACTTTTTCAATATTCAATTAAATTTTCCATTAAATCTACAGTTGTTTCAGTAGCCCGTTTTAGTTTCGGTCATATTTCTAAAATTATTTCAACTTAGCTGGTGCTGCAGAATGATTTCACCTTAATTTCAGTCAAATCTTAATTTCAGGCAGAATTTCATGTTCCTCTTATCAAAGCAATGCCCAGTTTAAGCCTTCTAATTTGGTAATTAGCTTTGTTTGCAGGAAAATTGATGGAATTAGGTTGAAACCACAAAATATGCCACTTTGGGGCAGGACAGAAACTATATAATTTTTGTGACTGAAACAACGCAGAGCCCTTTTGCAAGGCAGAACATACTTTTTACGAAAAAATTACATTATAAGTATAACCATTTTGACTAGTTTTTGGGGATCAACACTGTTTTGTGCTTTGGACGATTAGAAACCCGAAAGGTGGATGGTTTTGGGATTTAAGTTTTCAGTAGTTGAAACGCAGATTACGAACATAATACATTGAAGTTCACCATGATAAGTCCCTGCAGAATAGAAATATTAGAAAAGGAGGGTAATCTCGCTAATCTCTGTGACCTAACTAACTGGTATTTCGTAGGTCGAATTTTATGTATATCCTGGCATGCTACTATTTAGTATAAATCGGAGCTAGTAGGATGCTTTTTTCACGAGCGTACTTTTTTTCGTGGACTACTTCGGATATACATCTGATGCTTCTGATCCGGTGTCGTTTACCAGATTTTAGTGATTTTAGAGATTTAAGGTGCTGGCTACACTTGTAGTATATGTTTCTGTCAAGCTCTTAAATTTAGGAATCATGCTACATTTAGAAGCTTGAGATAATGTGATCACATTAATTGCAAGGGCGATTGAAAGAACAAGTAAAAGTGCCCAATAATTTTCGAGAGTGTCCAAATGCCCAAACTGCCCAAAACTCCTTTTGTGGTCAGACATAAACATGTTTTGGCCGATGATCTTTTACGGATTTCGATGTATTGCTGTACAGGTCAAGCGGGCCTGGCGTTGAATGAAATGCAGACTACTTTTTCATTACTATAAACATTCTGCTGCAAACCAGAAAAAATACTTATTAGTGCCACAACAAAGTGCCAAACAAAATTCAGCTTTTTTTGGGTAAGAATTAGAGTTTCTTTTGGACATTAGGCCAAAATCGGGTTCAGTAGAAAATTGCTGACTCGTCGAAATAGGAATTCCGGTCAGAATTTCAGTATGTGGGAACTAATTGATGTGACAGAAACGTGTCCAAAGGGTGACCACAGTGAAAAGTGACAAACTTTCTTTCGTCATTTTTTAATGTTTACAAACTGGAGACAGTGATTTTTTTATGAATCAAATTGCTCTGAGACAGTTTTAATGCCTTGAAATTGTTTTTAAGTTCACAGGCATGCCCGACAAATTAATAGTTGCATGAGCAAAAATGTTCTCTTTCTAGTCGAAACAAAACCATTCTTTTCTTTTGATCTGAAATCTGGCATTCGTTTCAGGATGAAAGATCATCAAACTGGTGTTGGAACATTATCTTCTTTCGTAAAGAGTTAATGGTAGCTAACTAGACTGTTTACACCAAGTGATACCAGCACCTTAATTATTACCTTCAGTTAAGCAAATGTTCATGCTTAGCTCTCACTGTTGAAATGCAGTACAGCTCGAAAAAATATTAATCAGATTAATATAGGTCACATGTATTCAAGTGCATCAAGTCTGCTTAAGGCTAAAGTGTCTCTGATACGTGCGGTGCGGGTTCCTTACAATGCTGACACAGCAAAATATATCGTTTGGTCACAGTTCAGAAGTGGTACGCTAAGTGCTGTTTTGACTATGTCGACAAGGCAAACTTTATGCGGAGCAGGTTAACATTCAATCAGAATGGATTAGTCGAACTACGTATACTTAATTTGCATCGCAAAATCTTAAGTAATTTAATGTAAGTGAGCTGAAAGTTAGTCCTGAAATTATTTATCAGACTCTAGATTTGAAAGCGACCATTTCGAAAAGCAAAACAATCAGCTATTTGAAAGTAATAACGTGAGGCGTTTCGTTCGAATTTAAGCAGAGCTAACGCAAACCATCTAATTTGCTGGCTTAACGGTTTTAACGGTTTTTTCGGTAAATGGTTCGACAAGCGATGACTCTGGTATAATGAAAGCAAACCTGAAAGAGAGCTTTAGCGTTTCTTACGAGCTAAATTAACTCGGTTTTCATTGCTTAGCAAAGAAAGCAAAAGTACAAAGCACCCCCAAAGCAGATGACATTAGACTATACTAGAAAACATTAACTATGAATTGAACATGCTATCGTGATGGTCAATTTTCAGAAATCTTTCGTTAAAGCAAAGTCAAGTTTGCCGTTATCTTCAAAATAATAATTGCTGTAGTTTCAACGATAGGAGCACAGCAAAAGTGAAATAAATTACATAGGATAACTAAAAGGACTTTTGCAGAATACGGTAGCGAGTAATTTGTCTCCACGGTTTTCCCTTGCTTTTCCTGATTAAGGCGGAACCGTCCACAACGATTTTTGACTCACAGCATCAAGGTTTGCGAAATACTGAGCATGGCCAGTTTTAGTCAGTTTTAGCGGATTTTGCAACATTTCCATCGGATTTTTGATCAAAAGTATTCCTTATGACTGCTTTAAAGAACACTAACGAAATATAGCCATTGGGCAAAGCTGGAATTAAGTTGGGATTGCTCAAAGTACTAGTCCAAAAGAGTGATCCTTGGTCTCTGATTTACTCTCCCGCAATCAGCGGTTATGCACATACTATTGTGCAGTGCCCAAAGATAAAAGGAATTTTGCTTTTTCAAACTTTATTTTACATTGGAGGCGGCAACGGAAAACTGTAGTAGTTTTGGCCAGGGAAGCTGAATTTGTCGCGAGTATTAACTGAGAAAAATTAGCTGTTTATTTCAAGCAATTTTAACCTGCAGAATTTGGATGCAAATTATTGCTTCAGACCAGATATCGAAACAACTGGAAGCTCCACCAAAGCAGAGTGTAAAGGTTGATAGTGTAGTATCCGGAAATATATAAACTGCTTTAGTTTTAGTACACTGATTTGGCTCAGCAATGCCTTTTTGCAATAACTGAAACCAGTCTGAATCTATTAACTCTAACAAGTTATTATGTACTCTTGACTCTACCCAGGCCTGACAACTTATCAAACTGTAACATGCTAGGACATGGCGGATTAGAATGATGTAAGCTAACTTGTATATACACATGACTAATAATTAGAGAAGGCAAATCTACAAATTCATTCGAAAGTTCTTGATGTAATTAAATGTCAGACCTATCACACCTAACGTCTTACTTATTTCATCCGACTCATTCATTCATTAGTGCACACACCTTAGCTTCGTTTCTATTTCCTGTTTACTCATGTATCCGCTTGCATGCAAACTTTAACATTACTCCATAATTTTATCTCCATTGCGCTAAAGCTTTGAATACAAACAACATCTATAGTAACAGTGCAATATTTGTCTCAGCTTACACGTGTTTTAAAACACCCATTCTTTTCAAAATTCAACCAATCAAAGCTACTTCCAGCTATTTTAGGGTTATTCTATCAACCTTAACCTTAATCTTTAGGGCTGAAGCCCTCCAGAGCTGAAGCTCCCAATAATCCTAGAATAGTCTGATACTGCTTAAATACGCAGGAGCCTAGGTTGCTTAGGTACTACACAATTTGTTTAGCACGCATACATATACACATTTATACTGTAGTGTAAGCTGAGATTTTAACCTAGCAAACTTATTATAAAAACGGTGTGTACACATGACCTATGCAATCAGAATTCGGTGAAGAATGGTTAGAACTTGTCTGACACGTTTGAGTTGCGAACCCTGGTTGATCCTCACCGTGGTTATGGCACAGGTCAGGGGGCATACATTTGCCTTCCACAAACGTTGTCTGTTCAGGTAACTGTGAAATACGGGAATTTCGCTGATTGTTAATATGTGCACCTCCCCCAGGCTTGCGACATTTCCGCCGTATATGTCCATACTTCTGACAATTAAAGCACTGGCGAATTGGAAACTGGGGACGCTTAACAGTTGCTGCAGGCGAACTAGAGGAATAGGAGCTGTTAATTTCTAGAAAAGCTGGAATCTGGTCATGGAAATGAGTACTACTCTCAGCTACTAAAGCTAACTTGAAGGCTTCATTCAGTGATTCAAATATCGTTGGAAGTCTGGACTGCAGCTCAGCCTTAAGACCCAGGGCAAAGACTCTACATAGATACATCTGATGGAACTCAGAACCTGTCTGATCATCATAAGCTACTCGAGCATACCCGTGCAATCGCAAATAGTAATCAGTAACTGACTCGGAATCCCTCTGCTGCAAGGTGTTCAACAGCTTCGTCGCAGCTAAAACATCGGACTGGCTAATAAACAATTCCTTTACCTCTTTTCTCATCAGCGGCCATGTGGTACACAAATGCACCTGGCTTGATCGCACTAGCTCTTTTGCTTTTCCACTGAAGGTTGACTGCAACAAATCCATCTTGACAGAATCGCTAAAACCCAGCGCGGCGCAAACACTGTCAAATTGGCTAAGATGATCATGTATATTCTCATGTTGAAGTCCGGAGAACTGGTTCAGATGTTGCATCGCAGTAGATACTGTTTGAGATTGACTACTCTCAGCAAAGATTCGAGCCAAACGTTTAAGAGTCTCCCCCAACTGATGCTGAAGAGTCGAAACAGGCGATTCCACTGCTGAAATGTCCTGGCGAACCATGCTATCAGCCTGTGCATTCCCTATATACTCGCTACTTACAACCGGAGAAGAGGACATTTCCTGGTTTGTGGAACCCTCACACAAAGACTCATCCCAGTCCAATTCAGGTATGCTTGCCGACTGGATAGGCTGAGGAGTGTAATCCACAGCGGCAGTTTCCGAACCCTCCTGGCGAGATAGACTCGAATCCTTAAGAAGCTCCAATTGAGAACGAAGGTCTGCAATCTTATCTCCAGCCTGATCTTTGGGCTTTCGGCTGTTTACTCTGGGTGGCTTGATTGCGACACACTCTCCATATGCAGTTGCTCTAACTTCGGCATTACCAGGAAACCTTGTTGCTTCCGGAAAGCTGTTACTACCGTCCATTTGGCTAACAGTCGGGCAACCTGGAATAGGAGATAACGGCGGAGATGGCAGTTCCATCAACTCGGCTTCAAGCCCAAGCACCTCCTGGTCAGGAAAAGGGGATATCGGCGGCGACGGCAACTTTATGTCGTCGCTGTCGAAATAACACTGGGCAGTAACCAATTCAGGGTAAACAGGGAAATCAGGTGACTGTAGAGATTTCCGTACAGACCCCCGGTTAGGCGGTTCTCCTACACTAGATATCTCCGAACCACTATCAGACAAAGACATGGAACTATAATGGGCTGACTGAGATGGGACAAACACTTCGTCAACTGAGGAACAAGGATTGGGTTGGCCCTGGACTGCATGAGGCTCCGATGAACTGCCAACAGATTTACCGTCGTTAGAGATGTCTGAATCGATTCCACTATCATCATCCACGGTTTGGGTACCCACGGACTGAAACTTCTTTACACTGTAAGCTACGGGACTACAAATATTACGACAGCAACAAGACCGAGGTTTTCTCTTCACTGCAGCAAAGAGATGGAGCACAGTGCATTGAATGACTTGGAACAATAAACTAAGAGGGTGGGGAAAAAGGACTGTAACTGCTAAAACGATGATCTGAATCCACATGATAGCTACAAAAAAAACTAGGTGTGAAATAGAAAAAAGTAGCAACTATAATTACCTAGGATTATATACAAGAACTAGAAAATTAAGGAATAAGTCCTACAAAAATATGATAGTGAGGTGTAACAGGAAAGCCAAATCTTTACTGATTTCCGGTTAATATTTAGTGGTATTTCAGCAAAAGTTGTCCTCACTGGGGGCTCCAATTTTATTCTTACCGTGTAATAGACTCTGTCAGATCTTTCTTGAAATCTCTTTATTTGAGGTGGGTCGTGATTTCCAATAAACCTTTGTTGTTATTTGGGGTCGTGCTTAGTCGGGTAGGGTTCCTTTAGGCTAGAATAGACTACGCTAGACTAGATCTGATCAGGACCTAAGACACTGGCAAAGGTCGGCACGCAAAGGTGGATCTTCGCTTAGATTGATGCTCCGGCTGTAGTGGTATGCTAACAACCAGGGCTCAATAGCTGACCTAAAATGGGGTCGACTGGGGGCGAGTTCGTTTGAAGCAGGGGAACAGGGATTTATAGTCTCTATGGGCGACTTTAATTTGAACTCTAACCTCAAATACGGATAGAGCTGGGGATTGTTAGGGAAATTCGCAAGACTAGCTTTCCTGTAAAAAGATGATCTTTATTTTCAAGAATTACAGCTACTACAAACTCAATAGATAATGATATGGTACAAGAGGCAGTAAACTCAACGAATGACACAGTTTCAATGAGCAAGCACTATGAAACTACAAGATAACAAAGTAGAGGAGTATTAACGCTAGGTATTAACATTCATGGACAGACAGATCTATTACTACACGACGGTGCTTAAACAAGAAGGGTATATGCACTACTCCGTCATTGCTGATTGTCAGAATTAGTCTCTATATATTATAGTTTTCTAGATCAGATATGCTAGATTCAACACTCTACTTTAGGGTTATTTCATGGCTGTTTGTACTATGCTTTTACGTACAGACTCTGACCTTTTCCAACTCTGGGAGCCTAATTACACAGATCACAAAAGGGCATGAAACACGCACAAGGAACGAATTCAGTTAGTTTATAATCCGAAAACGGGTGGGAGCGAGGTTGGCTACGTTCTGGCGTCTCCGTGTAATTGACTGCCCAGATAACTGAATTTTGAGAAGAGTTTCCGTCTCTAAAAGGACAATAGCAGTTACAGGCCGAGAGAGTGTCGGAGATGATCGGAAAGGTCGGATAGGCTGACTCAAATAATTATCTCAA